>PVJN01045234.1:0-16986 GCA_004026805.1 Lasiurus borealis
GGTCTGGGGGTCCTGCTTCTGAAATGAGTGTTCGCAGCGGAAGCTGGGATCAGCGGGGCCTGCTCCTCCAGGGTTCCAGGGGAGAACCCGTCCCCCCTGTTCCAGGCTGGGGGCCCTTCCCTCAACCCCAGAGCACACACTCAGCCTGTGTCTGTGTCGTGTCTCCTTCTCCCAGGCTTCTTCGTCTCCCGACTCCCACCCTCTGTCGTCCCTCCTGCAGGGACCCCGAGATGACCCGGGCCCTCCCGATGCTCAGGGTGCCACCCCCTCTCCAGAGCCTGAACGGAATTGCACCTGCAAAGTCCTGGGTGCCCGGGGAGGTGACTCTTCCCAGGTTCTGGGGACGAGGACCTGGACAGCCGGGCTGGGGGGCTTTGGTTTCACAAACCACACCGGACGCCTCGCCAGGTCCGTGAGCAGCCTCCGCCATCACGCCGTTACCTCCTTTCTCTGGAGAGATGAGGAGCAGGCGGCAAAGTGCCTGTCCCCTCTGGGTCCTCAGCCCCAGACTGCGGGACAGACAGCGGGAGCCACTCCCCGTGGGGGCAGACCAAGCAGTGATCGCCAAGCCAGCAGGGCTGAGACCGTAACTGGCCCAGAATCGTAGAGATGTGTTTGTTTTTTGTTTTTAAATATACCTTTTATTTTTAAATTTATTTTATTGATTTTTCACAGAGAGGAAATGAGAGGGATAGACAGAAACATCGATAAGAGACATGGATCAGCCGCCTTCTGTACTGGGGATGCGCCCGAAACCCAGGTACATCCCCTTGACCGGAATCGAACCCGGGACCCTTCAGTCCACAGTCACTCACTATGGGCAAGCATTTCTTGGCTTCCATTTTCCCCGAAGCAAAACAGGAAATAAAATCCCTCCTCTTCTTCACCTCGTAACTCAGGGACTAGTCTTGGGGGAATGAGATACTGAACAAAGGAAGCGTCTACCTTCAGAATCCAACAAAAATCACAGCCTGCCAACACTGGGAGGGGTGGGGGTGACTTCAAAAACTTCTGCTCCAGCTTCCTTCCTATTTCTACTTCTGATGCCGAGTCCATCCTGGAGGTGAGGGTTGTGGGGGTGGGGGTAGGGGGCGGGAAGGCATGGTGCGGACAGACCTCAGTGTCCAATGGCCACGGACACTGCTTCAGGCAGAGCTCGGCCCCGGGGCCCTGGAAAGACCACTCAGGGAGGCCATTCCTGCAAAGCCTGGCGGCCCTGACCCACCACTTGGAGCTCCTTGTTGGTGAAAGGGAAGGTCAGGATCCAGGCGGATCGGACACACCTCCTCTATGCTGTGTTTTCACTCAGGAAACAGGACAGATGCCCTGGCCGGGGAGACAGAATGTTGGCCGGCTTGGCCTGCAGGCTGAAGGTTCCATTCCGGTCAAGAGCGCCATGTACCTCAGTCCCAGGCTGGATTCCTGGCCTCAGTTGGGGCATGTGAAGGAGGCAACCAATTGACTTTTCTCTGTCTCTCCCCCAACTCCCCCTTTCCGCTCTCTCTAAAAATCAATGGGAAAATATCCTCGGATAGGATTAAAATTAAAGAAACAGATAAACAATTTTTTAAAATGTATTTTTTTTAAAAAAAAATCTTATTGATATTTTTTTTTTAGAGAAAGGGATAGAGAGAAGCATCGATGAGAGAGAGACATCAAGTAACTGCCTCCTGCACGTCCCCTACTGGGGATGTGCCTACAACCAAGGTACATGTCTTTGACTGGAATCAAACCTGGGACCCTTCAGTCCGCAGGCCGACGCTCTATCCACTGAGCCAAACCTGTCTCTGCTAAAAATGTATTTCTTAAGACAAAGCAAACAGGAAAGAGAGAACACTGTAGCTCCTGAGGGCGACCCCCAGGGCTGACATCCCACTGGGGTCCTCCATTCCCTGGCTGGGCCCTGCTGGGCTGACCACTTGGGCGGCGCAGAAGTCATTGGGCAGGCAGCGAGCGCCACCTGCAGGCCTGGGCAGCCAAGAACGGCCGGGCAACTTCTGAAATCCACAAGGAGCTATCGAACACTGGTGTGCCTGGCCCTATGGGGTCCTCCAGGCCTCTGGGCTGGCTGGCTGGAGGAGCGTGACATGGCGTGACGCAGACAGAGGTTATGAAACAAACCAGGGATGATTCCTGGGGGAGAGGGAACCCCCCTGGGCTAAAAGGTGGAAAATGTCGAGGTGCCCCAGAAGGCGGGAAGCGCGGGAAACAGAGCGGCGAGGCTGTGGAGCCAAAGGAGGCCTCGGTGCCGCCCCGCGTGGGCTGAGCGCAGCTGGGAAGCGCGCTTCTTGGCACCGCGAGAGGGAGGCGTCGGAGGAGCAGCAGCATCGACCCCCGCGACCTGCGGGGGCTCCGAACCAGAAGGACACGCAGGACCGGGAAGAAGCTGGACCCCCGGGAAGGTGGAGAACCAAACCCTCCTGTCCTCGCCGGAGCCTCCCCGGGGCGCCGGGACCCCCGCGTGGGTGAGCGCGTTGGTGACCATAAACCCGTCCACGTGCCTCCCAGAACGTCCACGGGCCCCCGCGGCCTGCGAGGAGCCGAGAGAAGGCGCAGAGGTCCGCCTCCCGCGCGTCCGGAGGTCCGGCCCCGGCCCGGGCGACCCTCGCGGGACGACAACCCCCAGGCACAGCCATTGGTGGACGGAGCGTCCTTCCCGCGGGTCCGCGCGCCCTGCACCCGGGACGCGTGCTTCCGCCGCGGTCCAACCCCAGGGACCGCCCCTCCCCACCGCGCGCGCGAGTTACCGGGTCCGCCCGGTCCGGGGAGGCGCGGAGGAGGTGGTTGAGCTCCGGGAACACGCCGCGCTCGCGGAGCAGCGTCCTGCACGGGGAAGTAACACCGCCGCACGCAGCACCCACACCCCGGGGCCACGAGCACGCAGGCACCGCCTGCGCCTACCGCAGCCAATCAGGAGGCGCCTGGACCCGGGCGCTTCCGGCGCGCGCCTGATGACGCAATTCCGATCGCTGTCCCTCCGCACCTTCGGCCGGGCGGCTCCAGCGGCTGCAACCAGTTTAGTTCCTACCTGAGGGTCTGCAACGGGAGCCCTCGCAGTGGTGCCGCCCGGGGCGAGCTGGGGCTGCACCCGAGAAGGAGAGGGGCCAGGGGGGTCCACCCGGACACAAAGCAGAAAACAAACACACATGGAAGTAGGCGTTGAAAAGCCCAGTGGGGATGTTATGCCCAGAGTTCGGGGTCCCCAATAATCCACTACTAAGGAGCGTTTTCCGATGCAAAGGCAAAGAGTCTTTATTCAAACCCGGGTTTGGCTCTCAGCCTCTTTCTGGCACAGCAGCAGTGAGACGAGAGGGCGAGCCGGGAGGGAACAATGAGTTCTATGGGGTAGGATAATTAGGGGGCTTAGGAAAGTGACAAGGGTTACAGATTGGTCACTTGAATTAGGGTCTTTCTGTGGTTTAGCCTAATTAGGACCTTCGCTGTGTTCCTGGAGCTTCATTGGTCCATTCGGGTGGAAGTCGGGGAAGTTAAGACATTGCTGACACACCTGTGGCCCCTCCCAGAAAAGGGAGGGGGTTGAGGCAGGTGTCCCAGCCCTTATAATACAAGATGGAGGGAAGTCCATTTCCTTTCAGGGAGCGGGTAGGTTTTAGGATTAAAGAGGCCGTGGGGACAGGCTCGCTCAGAAAATGTGGTGGGAGCCCCAGCCCATGGGCATGGTGCGTGTGCTGGCGCCTGGGACACAGGGCCAGAGTCCCCTTTCCCCTGCGGCTCTGGGTCCAGGGAGAAGGGGCAGGGGTGGGTCCTTCCTGGCGGTGGGAGGGCAGCAAGGAGGGAGGCGAGCCCCGGGGAGCGTCCAGGGCTGCCAGGGACTAACGGTGCAGAACTTCCTATTGTGCCTGTGCGGCTGGGCCCACGGCCTTGCCTTTCACAGCAAGAAGTCAGGGGAGCCGAGACCGGTGTGGCTCAGTGGATAGAGCGTCGGCCTGCGGACTGAAGGGTCCCAGGTTTGATTCCGGTCAAGGGCATGTATCCTGGTTGCGGGCACATCCCCGGTGAGGGGCGTGCAGGAGGCGGCTGATCGATGTCTCTCTCTCATCGATGTTTCTAGCTCTCTATCCCTCTCCCTTCCTCTCTGTAAAAAATCAAATATATTTAAAAAAAGAAGAAGTCAGGGGAGATTAACCAAGGTGGAGGCAGAGGTGAACCCTGCACTGCTGCCTCACACCACCATTTCAAAACCATGGCTAAAGGACAGAATGGCCATCATCCAGAACCCCAGGAAGGCTGGCTGGGTGGGTGGAAATTCTCCAACGAGAAGGGGAGACAGGGTGAGGGTGAGGCTCCATCTCTCGGACCGGCTCAGCGACTGTCTGTCTGTCTCTACCTCTCTCAGTCCGTCTATCCACCTCTGTCTCTCTCTGTTTCTGTCTGTCTGTCCCAGTCTATTCCCTTCCATCTCTGTCACTGTGTGCATCCAGCAACCCCCTGTCTGGGCATCTCCTCAAAAGGTCCAAAAGCAGCCCAACCTGTTGGCGCGGTGGACAGAGCGCCCGCGGTGGGCTGAGGGAGGGTCCTGGGTTCCATCCGGTCCAGGGCAGGACCTCGGTGGTGGGCTGGATCCACAGGAAGGGGCGCGCAGGCAGCCGCTGATGGTGTTTCTCTCTCATCCATGTTCCTAACGCTATCCCTCCCCTCCACTCTAGAAATCAATAAAATGCATCTACTTGTTAAAAGACCGGCAGCAGAGCCTCTGTTTCCTGCACACCTGTGTCCACAGCGGCGCTGTCCGTGCAGCCGGCCGAGGGGGCCCGGACCCGGCTCCGGCGGTGGAAGGGGAAGGAGTGGGGGCTGGTCCCGCGGGCACTGGCTGGCAGCAGGGACCGCCCCACCTCCTGCAGGAACGGGCACCGGCCAGCAGAGGGCAGCAGCAGCCGGGCTGAGGGAGCCACACCTGCAGGTGTGTGAGGGGGGAGGGGGGTGAGCGAGGGCCTGGTGGCGCCCCGCTGGCCGGGAGCCTGTGCGCCGCCCTCTGCAGGCCGAGCCCCCCAGGAGCGGGAAGGCGGCCCAGACTCAAAGCTCACAGCGATTTTTGTGGGCCTCGTAATCGGCGGGAAGTGAGCACGTGATCAGAGGTGGGGGCCACGTGAACAGTCGGGTGTGCATGTGATCAGGGGTTGGGGACACGTGGACAGCCAGGGGTGCACACGTGATCAGGGGGCAGGACCACGTGGACAGCCAGGGGTGCACACGTGATCAGGGGGCGGGACCACGTGGACAGCCAGGGTGTGCATGTGGTCAGGGGGCAGGGTTAGGGTCATGGTTTTAGAGTTAGGGATAGAGTTTTAGGGTTAGGGTTATAGGATTAGGGTTTTAGGGTTAAGGTTAGGGTTAGGATTTTAGGGTTAGGGTTTTAGGGTTAGAGTTTTAGGGTTAGGTTTATGATTAGGGTTATAGGGTTAGGGTTTTAGAGTTTAGGTTAGGGTTTTAGGGTTATGGTTATCAGGTTAGGGTTAGGGTTAGGGTTTTGGGGTTAGGATTAGGGTTTTAGGGTCAGGGCTGCAAGGGCCCAGCTCCATCGGTGGAGGACTCTGCTCATCAAGAAACCCAAGGCGGCCCTAACCGGTGTGGCTCAGTGGATAGAGCGTCGGCCTGCGGACTGAAGGTCCCGGGTTCGATTCCGGTCAAAGGCATGGACCTTGGTGGCTGGCACATCCCCAGTGGGGGGGCGTGCAGGAGGCGGCTGATGGATGTCTCTCTCTCATCGATGTTTCTAGCTCTCCCTCTTCCTTCCGCTCTTTTTAATATATTAAAAAAAAAGAAAGAAAGAAACCCAAGGCGCAGTCACCCCGCGCCCACGCTACAGACGGACAAGGGGAGCCCATCTGCACGTCCGCTGCCTCCGGCGGAGCCACCGAGACGCGAGTCCTCCGGCGTGCCTAGAGCGTCCCGGAAGTGATGGGGCCGAGGGGGCGTGGACCGGCGGAGGGCGGGGCACAGGCACATCCGGCGGGGGCGCGGCGGCTCGGCGCCGGCAGGTGAGTGGGGCGGGCCCGGGGAGCGCCTGCTCCCTGTGGTCTCTGATTCCCCTCCCGCCTCGCAGCCCTGCCGGGAGCCGCACCCCAACTCGGGCCGAGCCCCTCCGCCTCCCGCCCCACGGGGACCGGGCCGAGCCGCCCTCCCCGAGCCATCCCTGCAGCCCACCGTCCCGACCCTGGGGCTCCGCCGGCAGAGGACCCCGGCCCCCGAGTCACCCTCCTTCCCCCGGACGTTCTGTTTCCCCTTTGGGGTTTGCCCTTGCCCCACGCGTGACCCCTCGGATAGAAACGCCTCCACACCGGCCCCGAGTGGCCCGCGCGCCCTCCCGCCCCCGGGGGGGGGGTCCCTCGCCCTGAGGTCCGCGCAGAGGGGGCTGTGTTTGCACCCACCGACCTCCCTGTAGGACGTGCATCCGATGTTAGCGTCTCTTACCCGCCACACCCCCTCCTTCTTGCCCCCCAAGACTTCCTCATCTCTTTCTCGGTTTCCAGAACACATTTTTTTTTTTAATATATTGAATTTTTACAGAGAGGAAGGGAAAGAGAAAGTTAGAAACATCGATGAGAGAGAGACATCGATCAGCCCCCTCCTGCACGCCCCACAGTGGGGATGTGCCCGCAACCAAGGTACATGCCCCCGACCGGAATCGAACCCCGGGACCTTTCAGTCCGCAGGCCGACGCTCTATCCACTGAGCCACACTGGTTTCAGCCTAATTCTTTTTTAAAAATATGTTTTTTTTAATTGATTTCAGCGAGGAAGGAAGAGGGAGGGAGGGAAGCATCAGTGATGAGACTCGTGGGTCGGCTGCCCCAACCAGGAATCCAACTGTGGCCTCCTGGTTCTTAGGTCGCTGCTCGAACCCTGAGCCAGCAGCGGGGCCAGAACACTTACTTACCGAGTCTTCCCTGATTGCACCCTCTGCCCCACAGACCACCGCTTCCCCCCACGCTCTCTGCATGGACAGGGAGGGGGCTATACGCGGAGAAGGGGCTCCCTCTCGCTCTCCTGCCCCTTGGGTCGGTTCCTGGGGCACAAGAGGATAACAGGTTTGCGGCTGTCCGTGTCCCCGCGGCCTGGGTGGCAGTGGAGGTGGCGAGGCTGGGAGCCCGGAGACTTCTCCTGCCCTGGGATCCTTTGGTGTCAGGCGTTGTGTCGGGGTTACCTCCGGAAACCCATCTTCAAAGCGGGCTCTGCCCCAGCAGACGGGTCCCCGTGTTTTCAGCCGTCCTGTGACACACCCTGCGCACACCTGCACGTCCGGCGTGAGGCGTCGGCCACCGTGAACGGGATTCCTGGCGCTGAGCCCACAGAACACGTTTTCCGGGTGCCCCAGCCCTTCCTGTGAGGTCCCCTTTCCTCCCGGGTCCTAAGCTGGTTTCCTGTGACGCATCTCCTTCCAAGTGGGTAATGGCGTCTCCTTCCCTCTGCTCCCCACAGGGCCAGCCGCACAGCACCCTGGAGAGAGCGCCCTGGCCCCGCAGCACCCCCTCTGTGGGCCGCAGCCAGCTCCCCGGGCCCCTCCGCTCTGGCCTGGGACTGCGGGGAGAACCTGCCTCCGTCCCCCAGAGGAGGCCTCAGGCTGGAGCAGCGAAGAGACATGTGTGGAGCCGCCACATATGTACGTACGTCCGTGCCCACGAGTGGAAGACGGGGGAGCGCTGAGGCCACAGGCCGCTGGGCCCCAAAGGAGGCAGGAAGCACCAGGAGCAGCGGTTCTCAACCTGTGGATCGGGACCCCCGTGGGGGATCGAATTAAGACCATCAGAAAGCACAGATACTTACATTACGATTCATTAACAGTAGCAAAATTACAGTTATGAGTAGCAACAAAGTTAATTTTATGGTTGGGGGGGTCACCACAGCCTGAGGAACTGTATTAAAGGGTCCTGGCCTTAGGAAGGTTGAGAACCACTGCAGGAGGATCATCGGACACTGCAGGCAGAGGCCGGGGAGACGGGCACGTGAGGGGCACGGAGAAGGGGCAGGGGAGGCCTCCAGGACTGGTGTCTGTCTCCTCCCCCGAACCCCCGACCCCCATCTGCCTGTGTCCGCCTCCTCCTCGGGCACCCGGCCAGCGGCCCTCCCCATGGCCTCCAGGCAGGTGGCGGCGGGGAGGGTCCCGGGGGAGAAGAAGCGCAAGCGGGTGGTGCTGACCCTCAAGGAGAAGATGGACGTGTGCGCGCGGCTGGAGAAGGGCGAGAGCCGCAAGGCGCTGATGCAGGAGTACAACGTGGGCATGTCCACGCTCTACGACATCCGCGCCCACAAGGCGCAGCTGCTGCGCTTCTTGGCGGGCTCCGCGTGCCGCCAGGCGCTGGAGCGGCGGCGCACGCTGCACACGCCCAAGCTGGAGCACCTGGACCGCGCGCTCTACGAGTGGTTCGCGGGCCGGCGCGCCGAGGGCGTGGCCGTGTCGGGCCCCATGCTCATCCAGCAGGCCCGGGACCTGTACGCGCAGATGCGGCTCACCGAGCCCTGCGTCTTCTCCGGAGGCTGGCTGTGGCGCTTCAAGGCCCGGCACGGCATCCGCAAGCTGGACGCGGGCGGCGGCGGAGGTGGCGGCGGCGGAGAGAAGCGGGGGGCCGACCCCCAGGCGGCGGAGCGGTTCTGCGGCTTCTTCCGCACCCTGGCCGCGGAGCACGGCCTGACGCCGGAGCAGGTGTACAACGCGGACGAGACCGGGCTCTTCTGGCAGGGACTGCCCGCTGCCCACGCCCCCGCCACCGTGGAGGGCGAGCTGGCGCCCAGCGGCAGGCGGAGCCGGCACCGGCTGACCGTCCTCATGTGCGCCAACGCCACGGGCTCGCACCGGATCAGGCCCCTGGTGATGGGGAGGTGCGGCGGCGGCGGCGGCGGCGGCGGCCCCAGGGCTCCCCGGTGCGCCCCGCACCTGCCCACGGCCTCCCGGGCGCACGGGCGCGCGGGCGCGGGCCGGGCCGTGCTGGCCGACTGGTTCCACCGCGTCTTCGCCCCCGCGGTGCGGGAGCGCTTCCGCGCCCGGGGGCTGCCCGAGGACAGCAAGGCCGTCCTGCTGCTGGACGGGGCGCGCGCGCACCCGCAGGCGTCGGAGCTGGCGGCCGGGGGCATCTTCACCGTGTTCCTGCCGCCCGGCGCCGCCGCGCTGCTGCAGCCCATGGACCGGGGCCTCCGGCGGGGCTTCCTGCGGAGCTTCTCGGGGGCGCGGCCGGGCGGCTCCCCGCGCTTCGGCCTGAGCGACGTGGCCCGCGCCTGGGACGCCGTGCCCGCCGCCGTCTTCAGCCGCGCGTGGGGGCGCCTGTGGCCCGGGGCCGCCGCCACCGCCGCCGCCGAGCCAGCCGAGGACTCGTCTTCCGAGCAGCAGGAGGAGGAGGAGGAGGAGCCACCGCCGCTGGAGCGCGCGGGGGCCAAGCCGCACGACCAGACCTTCGCGCACGTCCTGGAGCTGGGGGGCGAGGCCCGGGCGCGGCTGGGCGGCCGGCTCCCCGGCAGCGTGGCCCCCGGGCCGGAGGCCGGAGCGGCGCGTCCCCCGGACCCGACGGAGAAGGAGAAGGACGGGTGCGCAGAGGAGGGCGAGGAGGCCGCCTGGGCGCAGGCCGCCGCCGCCTTTGACACGGTGCTCCGCTTCGCCGAGGCGCGGCCCTGCTTCTCGCCGCAGGAGCTGGGGCAGCTGCGCGCCCTGCGCTCTGTGTTTGCGCAGCGGCGGCTGCAGGGGCCGTGGCGGCGCCCGCCCCTCGGGGCCGTGGTCAAGCTCCAGGGCCCCCGGGAGCGCGCGGGGGGCGGCGCCGCCTCGGCCTGCGAGACGCCACCGGGCACCGCGGGCGAGAACTGAGGGTGCCCAGGCGCCCGGCTGCGTGGTGCCCGCCCGCCGGCAGGAGCTGTCCCCGGGCCTTCCTGGCCGGGCGGAGATGTCCGACCCGCCTGAGCGTGGAGAGGGGGAGCCGGCTGTCCCGGCCGCAGGCTGGTCCCAGGCCTCTGCCCCCCGGGTGGCTGCTGGCCTGGGGGCCGGGCCTGTCCCGTGGGCCGAGGTGGGCCGCCCCAGAGCCTGCCAGTGGCTGGTGGGCAGCCCAGAGCCTGGTCTCCCGCAGCGCCCTCCTTGGATGGCTCTCCAGATGGGGCCGCACGCTGACCGGTCATAGGTGCACGGGCCATTCCGAGCATCTTCCCTGCCGGCTGGCCCCCACCCTGTCCACCCAGGGCCAGGCCTCACGTCGCTGCTCAGCCTTCTGTACCCCCCTTCCCTCCACCTCCCCGGGCCACTGCGTCTCCCTTCCTCCCTCGCCCGGCCCCGCGCACAGACGGCCTGGCACCGGGGGTGACGAGGGTCCGATGAGCTGTGTCCGCTTTCAGGAGGACAGGCGGTCAGAGAGCCACAGGCGGCGTGGCGCCGGCTCCTCAGGACCCGCCTCTGTGCCCTCTGGTCCTGAGGACGAGCACTGGCGGGACCCGGGCTGTGGCGCTGCCGGGGCTGGGGGTGTGGGGGCTGGCGGGGCACAGGGCTCTGCTTGGGTGGAGAACAGTCCTGGGTGCAGAGGGGTGGCTGTCAGTCACAGGGATGTGCTTGGCACCTGAGCCGCCCGTGCAGCGTGGCCGAAGCTGCGAGGTCCACGTTAGGGGGGTTTCACCCTAATACACGGACCGAGGTCAGTGATGGGAGCTGGTGACTGGGCCGGAGGCTGTGCCCATGTTGTCCCCTTGTCCTGCCATCCCCCTTCCGTTCGGCGGCCGGGGCAGACCCAGCGGCCTGGGAATTCAGGGAGGGGGGCGGGTGGCTCAGCCTGCCCGTCTGCCCCCCTGTCCTCAGCACCTACCGAGTGCCAGGCACTGCCGGGTCCCCCTGCTCAGCCTGTGGGGTGGGCTCAGGCCCCCGCTGGAGCTGGACAAGGCCTGGTGAGGGGCAGGGCCCAAGGGGGCGGGGGCGGGGCCCTCCGGAGCAGCCTCTGCCCCCCTCTGTCCTGTCCCTCTCACCGCATTTACCGGGGCCCCTCCTCCTCCGAGGCCTCACTGACCTGCCAGCTCAGCTGCCTGCGATGACAGGTTCGGTCCTGCCGGAGGGCCCCCTCGAGGCCCCAGGACCGGAGGCTGCAGGCATCAGCCTGGCTCTGGAACAAAACGGGAAGACGAGGGTCGTCCGCGGGTCCATCGGCCACTGGTGTTCTACAGAGAGGGGGGTGCCTGGCTGTGTTCTCCGAGCCGCTGCCTCACACACCTGGCAGGAGATGCGGGGGGAGGAGTGGGAAGTGGGGGCCCTCCCCTCTCCCCACTGTGTGTCCCCAGAGCCCCCGCCACCCCCGGGCCGCTCCTGGGCTGGGCAGGTGCGTCAGGGCCGGCCGGTGAGTTGGGGTGACGTGGGCCCCCCAACTTTTCTCCCAAAGGCCCCTCTGCTGCCGGGTCAGCGCTGGGGCCGGGTGAGCAGCCCCTCCTGTCTGCACAGCCCCAGGGAGGGAGGAGGATGGGGAAGGCAGGGAGGCCAGGCCCCTCTGCAGGCCCGGAGCTGCTGTGAGGGGTGTCTGCTGGGCGTGGTGTGGGGGCACAGCCTCAGACGGGCAGAGCCTGCTGCTCTGATGAGGGGGAGCTGAGCGGCCGCCTGGGTATCACAGGGACCACCGTCCCGGACAGGATGGCCCCGGGGCTCAGGCAGGCGTCCCAGGCCCCACGGGGCGGTCAGAGCGGTCGGGGAGGGACGGAGGTGGAGGGGACGGTGGTGGCAGCACCAGGCCCTCAAGGAGGTCCTCGTGGCGGGGTTTGGGGGGCCTGCGGCACATCTCTTGGAGTCGGAGGGTGTCCTATGTCAGGGACTTGGGGCCCCCGGTTGGACAGGACCACAGGCTGTTCTCAGGAGCCCCCAGGGGCCAGCGGCCGCGCCCAATGGTGGTTGCTGTCCGTCCTGGCTCCAGCCGAGGGCCGGGTGTGTGGCCGCGGGGTCTGACATTCCAGTGGATCTCTCCTGGTAGAGACTCGAGGACGGGTTAGTCCTGACCCCGATCACGTGTTCCGTGGGCTGGGCCGGGGACACTCCAGCCTCAGAACCGAGAGGAATAAACGTTTAAGCCGGAGCCTGTGTGTTTTGTTGTGGTGCCAAGCGGCTGGGACAGCAGGGAGGGTGTGGGAGGGGGTATGTGAAAGTGGAGGTGATGATGGGGTGATGCTAGTGGTAATGGGTTATGCTGAAGGGATGATGGTGATGGTATTGGAGGTGGTGGTGGTGGTGAAGGGGTGGTGGTGATGGTGTTGGATGTGGTGTTGGTGGTGAAGGGGTAGTGGTGGTGATGGTGAAGGGGTGATGGTGATGGGAGTAGTAATGGTGGTGGTGGTGGTTGGGGAGGTGATGGGGTGGTGTTGGAGGGGGTAATGGTGGTGGTGATAGGGTGGAGGTGATGGGGGTGGTGATGAGATGATGGTGGGGATGATGGTGATGGGGGTGGTGAGGTGGTGATAGGGTTGGAGGTGAAGGGGTGGTGATGGTGAAGAGGTGATGGTATTGGAGATGATGGGGGTGGTGGTGGGGATGGGGTGGTGTTGGTGATGGGGATGGTGGTGGTGGGGGTGGTGGTGTTGATGGTGATGGGGGTGGTGATCGTAATGGGGTGGTGGTGAGGTGGTGGCTGTCGCCACGGGTGGGAGGTGGTTGTGACAGCGGTTTTGACCGCGTGTATGAGGGACACATGGGACTCAGGGCAGAGCCTGGACCATGGGCAGCAGGTCTCCTGTCAGCGCCTCCTACTGGGGTCGCACTGGGTCAGGGACCTCCCAACCTCCCACTCCCCTTCCCCCATCCCGCCCACCCCTGGCCTGAGAGCCTGCCCCCTGCACAGACCCCACCTCCTATCCCCGAGCTCCGGCCAGCAGGTCCCTCAGCAGACACTGGTCCCTGGCTCCTGGGGCTTGTATTTGCAGAAACACGGTCCCTGGGCCAGGAGGGGTCCCATCGGCGGTGGCTGGGCTGTGACCATTGCCACTGGGCCCAGCAGAGGCAGAGGAGTCTGGGTGGCCGGTGCCCCAAGCCGCTCCTGCCACCCGTCACCAGCCCCTCAGCCCATGCTGTGCCCTGGGGGTGGCCCACCTCCTTGCATGCCCTCTGGCCAGGGTGTGTGTGTGGGGGTGGGGGGGGCCTGGTTCCCGGCTGGGAGGGCAGCGTCCAGGGACCCACACCCTGCGCCCACTCCGCTCCCAGGGCAGGAGCCAGCAGAGCGGCTGCCGCTGGACCAGGGGGCCGTGGCCTGTACCGGAGGGCGGTGGGAGCAGCTGCGGAGGCGAGGGGGAGGAGGGGTGACCAGCAGTGGGTCAGGAGTCCGGCCGGGCCGGGAGTCCGTGGGGGCCCCGGGCATGGAGGGAGAGGCAAGCCCTGTGTCTGCCCTGCGCCCCTCAACGCACCCTGCTAGCCCCCGGGGCCAGCTCCCTCCCTGGGGCTGGTCCGGATGTGGCAGAGGCTGTGCCCAGTCCTGGCACCCAGAGGTGCTGGGGAGCCCCGCTGTCCTCATCCCGAAGACCCCACAGGCGCCCAGGCTCCTCCGCCTGGGGATTCGGGGGGCAGGGCCTGTCGCCAGCAGACGCTCTAGGCAGCACCGGGGAGGGGGTAGGGAGCGGAGGGCAGGCTGGCAGTGGCCGGCAGCAGGGGTGGGGGGGGGCCGGGTTCGGCGCACCAGCCAGGGCCATCTTCCCGTTTCCGGCAGGCGGGGCCCTGCAGGCGGGCGGGCGCTGCGTGGGGGAGTCCGCGCGTCACCGCTATTCTCAGCCCCGCGCGCGCCTCTCCTTTTATGGCTCCGGAAGCGGCCGCCGCAGGGAGCTCACGGGCGGCGGCAGGGACGCGGGAAGGAGCAGACGCCCCCTCCCTGGCGCCGCAGTTCCGGGGCATCCGGCCGCGCCAGCTGGCAGCGAGCCCCCACCCTGGCCGAGGGGCTGCTCCCGTGGGGGCCTGGCCGCAGGATGCGGGTCCCTGGGCACCAGGGGATGGCACCCAGCCCCGGACGGGCACCCAGGGCGGAGCGGCAGCTGCGGCTCCAACCCAGGAGGCTCCCGGCTGCCCCTGGCCAGGCCTGGCCGCCCCCTCACCTGGCGGCCCGGCCCTGGCTCCCCGTCCCCCCAGTCCCTGACCCCCTAGCCGGGCCTCAGCTGGCCCCTCCCTGGGGCACCTGCTGCAACAGTGGCCCCTGTGCCCCTCCCGGCCACACACCCGGCCCTGCCCCTGGGGACAGAAGGCAGCCCCCGCTTTCGCCCCCACCCACTGGACCCCTGCACCCAGCCTCCCCTGCGCACCCTCCAGCTGCCCAGCCCTGCTCGGGCTCCCGACCCACCCCTGGGTGGGGTCCCCACCACAAGGCTGCAGGCAGGGGGTCTGTCTCCTCCCGGGTGGGGTCCGAGGGGACCAGCCTGGCCCAGGAAAGCCGAGGGGGGGCCCTTGAAGAGCTGGGGCTGTGAGCGGAGCCCCGGCCCCCCGCTGTCCCTCTCCAGGGCCTGCGTGGGTTCGAGGAGACGCCCCGCTTGTGGGCCGGTCTGCCCCTCCCGCACCCCACCTCGCCGCGTCCTGGGGAACTGTTTGCTGACCGAAGAATTGACCACCTCCGGCCGAGCAGGCGGGTGGGCCTGTGCCCCCTCTCCCCTCCACCGGCTCTGGCCGCCTTGCTGGGGCCGTGGCTGCCTCTCAGCCTCAGTTTCCTCTCCCCCAGGGCTGGGGAAGGGGTCAGGGGGGGAACTGGGCAGACGGCTCTCCACACCAGGCCTGTGTCTCCGGCTCAGCCTCCTGGTCTGGGTCCGGGGGCGGGGGCCGCCTGAGGATGCGGGGAGCAGCTGGCGGGCACCCCATGCCAGGATCCCCGGAAAAATACAGAACTTTCCCCGGAGGCTGCACCGGAAGGCGCGGGGAGGGAGGAGGGAGGAGGGAGGAGGGAGGAGGGAGGAGGGTCTGGATGTGGGGCGCAGAAGGCCCGCTGCCTGTTCCGGGGACGGGATGCGTGCGGCACACACATGCTCCCTGCCAAGCCCGGAGAGGAAGCCGAGAGAATGTTCTCCCGGCTCCGCTGCCTCCCGTTCACGGCCCTCCTGTCTCAGGTCCTGGCCCACCATCAGGGGGCCCTGCACGGAGTCGGGGGGGGGGTCTCCTGACACCACCCTGGCACCCCAGCGGGTAGTGGGAGCAGCAAGGGGGAGTCCAGGAGGGATCCCACCACCTTCCCCACCTCCCCGGTCCCAGCGTGACACTGAGACAGGGACTGGGCGGGGCCCCAGGGACCCACGGCTTTGGCGCTGTCACCCCATTTCACAGGTGGAACGTTGAGGCTCAGGTGAGCCTGCCTAATGCCTCCCGACCAGAAACGGTTGGGGAGGGTCCAGCCTCCGTCTGTCCCCTGCCCCGCCCAAGGGCCTGCTCTGTGCCAGGCTGGCTCCGGCCACGCCTCTGAGCTCAGTCCCCCGGTGGGGAGGCGGCGCGGAGCAGGGTGGGCACAGGTCCTGCACTCGGGGGGACCCTGGGCCGGGCTGGGTGGAGGCTGCCCAATGGCCAGTGTCGGGCCAGGCACCCGGCCTGCAGTGGGCCCCCTGTGGTGGGCACCAGGCCGCCTGGTCCTTCCCGCCCAGCCCCACAGGCACAGTGACCATGGAATAAGGCCATCTGACCGGGAGGGCCCCACCGGGTGGCTGGCAGAGACGTGGTTTGCGGAGGGTGGGCCCGGGGCTCCAGGCAGAGCCTTAGCCAGGAGGGAGCCACTCCAACACTGGGAGTTCGGAAAAACACGGGGGAGGCAGGCGGTGAGGCCCACGGAGGCCCGAGCTCAGAGGGGTGGGCAGGAGTGGGCACCCTGAGGCGGGGATGGAGGTCCCTCCTGAGATGGGCATCTTGGCCACTGGCTGTGGCCGCCGAGCCCCAGGGCAGAAGGAAGGCCAGACCCAGAGAGAGGGTCTTCGGTGGGTCCCATCGGGATCCTGGCATGGGACAGCCCCTGGTGCAGCACCTGGGACCACCCTCCCACCCCCCCCACACAGCCCCTCCCTCCGAGGCAAGGCCTGGCAGCTGTGAGGACGGAGCTTCAACCCAGCTGGGCTCAGAGAGCGGCCCCAGGCCCCCTCCTCCTTGCACGTCCAGCTCTCCCGCCACCTGCCCCTCCCCAGCCGGCCCTCCTGTCGGTGTGAGGCTGCGGGGGAGGGCTGCACGGAGGGACTGGGCGGGCAGTCCCCCTCCCAGGCCGGGGAGCAGCCTGGAGGTGGGCGGACGGAGCCCCAGGCGCCAGGCCAGTGCGGGCGTTTGCTGCCGCCTCTGGGGCGATAATTGGGCCGAGATTACCAGTCTCGGCTCGGCCTTCCCCATCCCTGCGCCGGCCACCAGCACAGTCCCGGGCGGCCCGCAGCATCCGCCTCCCCTGGCTGCGGCTGGACCAGCCTGGGAGGGGGACACAACATAACCGTGAGGGTCCCCACACACAGGCCCCGCTGCCCCCCAAAGGTGCCGGTTAACCCGCCCTCCCCATCGCCCCCCACTGTGGGGCCCAGACCACTGATGCTGGAGGCAGGGAGCAGGTGGAGGCTGGAGACCCCTGTGGGTCCTAGGGCCACGGAGCCACGCCCTGACCCAGGCCACCCCCGCTGGTCAGGGGACCTGGGTCCCAGGGCCGCCCTCAGGGCCACTGTGGCAGAGGCTGGCCGGACGACTCCTGGCCACTCGGGTGCTGGCTCTGGCAGGCCCACTGCACACGCGTGTGGCGTGCACACGGGTGGGTAAGCATGTTCCCTGCCCGCTGGCTGGGGGGAGTGGGAGGGGCGCCTCCCCTAAGCAGGGCCCTCAGACACAGGCCCGAGCTCACCTCGGACCTGGGCACGGCCGCTCCCGGGACCAGGCCACTCACCCCACAGACCTTGCACACCCAGGCCCCACCGCAGCCACCTCCTCCGGCTCCGGCTCCGGCTCCGGGAAACGCCTGGGGCTGCGGCTCGGGATCCCGGCTCTGGGAGCCGCCCGCCTCCCCCTCCTCTGCCCACCCACTCGCCTTTAATTAGAAATGCCAGGAGAACCATTTTT
>PVJN01045235.1:0-16986 GCA_004026805.1 Lasiurus borealis
AGGGGTGGCAGTTAGGGGTGAGCAGGCCAGCAAGGTGGGAGCACTTGGGTATGATCAGGCTGGCAGAGGGGGAAATTGGGGGGGAGCAGGCCAGCAGCAAGGGGGAAGCAGTTGGGGACAATTAGGCTGGCAAGGGAAGGCAGTTGGGGGCAAGAAGGCCTGCAGGCAGAGTGGTTAGGGGCAATCAGGCAGGCAGGCAGGTGAGCAGATAGGAGCCACGGGTCCTGAATTGGGAGAGGGATGTCTAACTGCCGGTTCAGGGGATTGAGCCTAAACTGGCAGTCGGACATCCCCCGAGGGATCCCAGATTGGAGAGGGTGCAGGCCGGGCTAAGGGACATCCCTCCACCCCCCAAGCACGAATTTTGTGCACTGGGCCACTAGTAAAAGTATAAATAAAAATGTAATGTGACAACAAACAACTCTGGTGAGGAGCTACTTTAGATCAGATGGAGATATTTCACCCACGACCTACAGGACTCTGGAGTCAATTACAGGACTAATCAAAGGATAAGTATTCCAGGCAGATAGCAAGGGGAATGAAAAGTTCTCACATGTCACAGAGTTGAGATATTGCAGGATTAGGGAGACAGGCAGTGTTGTTGAAAGAGGTAGGTTGATTGGAGGTAAAGATAGTACATGTAGTCAGGTGCCATCTCACAAAGCCTCCTGGGTGACATTTTCAGGAGCTTGCTTTTATTATAAATGTAATATGTTATAGGCAGAGAATGACAGGATCATCAGATTGGCATCCAGAAAGATAGCTCATATCCTAAGACACTTCCGTTTTATCAACCAACAAGTTTAATAGCTCAGTTCTTATGAAAGTTAAAAAATACCCTTGAAGGGCTTCACTTCTTAAATATGTTTGCATTATGGTTGAAAAGAGAGCTATGGACTGTAAAATACTTGAACAAAGACTAGGCAAATGGATTAACAGAGTGGTTAAGATGCAGCCAAAATTCAATAACACAATCATTTCAAGTCTAATTTACCAACTGAATATTTATACAGGAAAGTAGACTCCATTGGAATGTTACTCAATGCAATAGATTTTTGAATGCGTGATAATATTAATACACCTGGTATTCTGAGGGACACTAAAATAAATATCACAGAGTTCTCATCTTAAAGAAATTTCAAGTTCAATTTGAGAAGAAAGCTATTAGAATAAGCATATTAATAGTTCTGGCTCTGAAAGTCAAGAAAACATTTTATTTTTCTTTTCTAAGGTCTATCTCTGCCATTCATTTATCATAGGATCTCCATTAGGAAAACATCATTTGCCCTTAAACAAACATACCAGGGTAAGCTTCTTTAGCAAATTTTAATTTTAAAGTAAATAGCGAATAAGAAATCCTCTCATGACTCAGAAGTCAATATTTGGGCTTCCGGTTGCAGCTTAAGTGCCTGAGGTAGATTCTTCTCACAGACTCTCTTGGCTGCAATTGCTTTCTCCCGAACGTAAACCTTTTCAAGTAACTGAGGAAAACCTTGTCTAATAGCTACATAACCTATGTGTACCATCCCTACCCCTCCAACAAATTAGATCATAATAATAAAATGCATGCAATGTGATTCTTATTTCATTATAATTTATAATTGGTATAGAATGCATTGAAATAGTTTTGCAAACTCAAATGTATATTGAATTATATTAAATTAAAATGCATGATTAAGAAAATAGAGACATTTAACTAATTCAATAGTAATGTAACTTATTTAAGCAGCATACATACACACACTCGTGCAAAAACATATAATTCTGTGTTCACCAATCCCAGTCAGGCGTAACGATGCAAAGAACAGGGCCGTATCTGAAGATCAGAAGGAAACACCTAAAGTGGAAACCAGTCACCATATCTGGATGGTGGAATTTGCATGATTTATTTTCCTCTCTATAAAAACCTCATTAAAGCTATAATATTTTATAATAGAAATCATTTCTCTTCAGGAGGACAATATTAGGCAGTTCCTTCTATAATTCTAGCTTGCTTAGAATTTTCATGTTTAAACAAAAACATATGTATTTTACTCACTGTGTATTGCATAGATACCTTAAACATATAAATGCCCACTCTCAGAATTAAAATTTAAAGTGAAATTTTAAATATTTCCAATTTGCTCTCAGAAGAAATCTTGTTGAAAATGCAAATGTTTGCTGGCTGTATTTATAACAGCATGCTTTTTGATAAATTAAAAATATGGCATATAGTTATTAAATGAAATTTTGGGGGGTTAGTTCTATTCTTTCAATGACAGGACACCAAATTTTAGACACTAAGGTGATAAGAGTATTTAATTTGTTGAATTACAAATTTCAATCAGAGCTATTAGTAACATTTGCACATAGCACTTTCTTGCTTTAAAAAATATATATATTACTATTTAATAGAATAGAAAAAAAATGTTCTTTACTGTTCTTCCATGCCTGACATATATCAAAGCAGAAATCTAGAAGCTGATAATATATATAATGGCACATAAATACACAATGAATAATTTTCTCTTTCTCTCTGTCATAATTTTTCCATTGTTTACTTTTAGAATAAACATAAATGCCGCTCATTCATTTTTAGTTATATTGGTTCTTTCTTCAGGGAATGATATGATTATTTCTACATTATTTTCCACCAGAATGTCCTTCTCCCTTTTCCCATTTCCCATCCATTCCCTAAAACTCTATTCAAGTGTTTTTTGTTCCGGTATAATGCCTTTTTGAAAATTCTAGTAAATAATATTTCTCTCAGTTAAAACTCAAATTAATAACATCTTCAAAATGTACTGTGAAAATTAAATAAAATAATGGATGTGAAACAAATTAGTCCACTATGAAGTGTGAAAAACTGAGCAGGTATTTTTGTATCATTTTTGGTGTTTTTCTTTTAATTTCTAAATAACTGAGTCTGGCTTCTCCTAAAAGACGGTATCTTCTGTGTCACATATTTGATGGTCACCAGCACAGTGCTTTAAGCCATAGTCATCACCCTGACTTCCTTCATTAACATGTACAGATAATTAGACTCTGTAGGAAAGACCAAAATAAATTCAAATTTTTATAGGTTGTGCACTATAAAGAATGACCAGAAAATTTAAGTGATTGATGACTAACTGATCCCAAGATACATTAATACCTTGATGATAATAACTATTGTATAAACCAGCCAGTCATCTTTGGTCTATGACATGCAAATCTGACTACAGACATTTAAAAATCTCAAAAAATCTTTACAGAATGGCTCATCCACAGCCAAGGAAACAATTATAATACTTCTTTGGCTCTTGGTTTGATCTAAGATTCAGGAGAGGCTATAAGAAGATTGGGTCACAATTATTTCCCTATAGAGAGAATAATATAATTTATCATTTAATCTAACCCAGATTACAAATACATTCTTTTCCATTATTTGCTTAATAGAAATTCAATTAAAATTAGAGGTAATTTGCATTTTGTGCAAAGGAGAACCTATTTATCTGAGTCTTCTATTGACTGTTCCGTGACTAAATAGATATTCTCTAAAAATAAAATCTATTGGCAATTGACCAGAGACTCTAAACACTTCCATACAAAACACTTAATTTCCCTAAGCGTCACATTCCTCTTTGGGCACCATATCCAAGATTCAGCTGGGTTTAATTTATATTACAGGCAGAACAAATGAAATAGCTATGCTTTTGTTCTAATCTTGATTTCCATATTTTCCAGTTATCATTCCTAGAATCTTCTCTTCTTGTTAATTATAAAATCACAGCCCAGGTCTTTAAAATATTTCATGATGTAAGCAAGAGTTTGGTTCAGTGTATTTCCTGATCATTCATTTATTCACCAAATACAAATATCATCTTAGACACTAAGGATAGAGCACAGAAAAAGATGGACTGAGCTTCTAGACAAAGAAAAATACAAATAAATAAAGGACACTTTTACTCTATGATTTTAGATAGTGATAATGTTGGGGAAAATTAGGATGATAAGTTACTCAATGATTGGTTCTGAGGAACTGCTTTAGCTAGCATGATCAGGAAAGGCTTCTTTGTTGAGGGGATGACAGTAAAATAAGAATACAAATGAAAAGGAGGAGCTATAATAAGCCACCAGAACTTGCACAAAAGTTAAGTCAGAATGGGTGATGGATCTAAAGTAAAATGAGGAAGTGTTACATTTATATAATATAATGTAGGAGACAATCAAGGTGACTTTGAGTTTGGTGATGACTTTTCAGATACAACATCAAAAGCGATTATACATGAAAGAAAAATTGATAGATTGGACTTTATTAAAATGAAAAACTGTTCTGTGAATGGTATTTTAGCAGAGAGAAAATATTTGTGAAATACATCCTATCTAATAAAAGAGTAATATGCAAATTAACCATCACTCCACCACACTCACATGCCATGCCAACAAGCACACCCACCAGCCAATAAGGAGCAAGTATGCAAATTAACCCCAACCAAAATGGCTACTGCCACAGAGAGAGGAGGAAGAAGGCTTGGGTTTCCCCAGCGATGGAGGAAGCTAAGCTTTCTACACACCCTGGCGGGCCCAGGCTTCTACTCAAGGCTACAAAGTTTCAATTATAGAAGATAAATAAATTCCAACAAAAATGGCGGCAACCACTGAGCTGGAGAGAGCAGGAGGCTAGGGTTGCCCCAGGCAATGGAGGAAGTCAAGTTTCTGCAGCCCTGGCCTATCTTGACCTCTGCTTAAGGCTACAAAGTTTTAATTATAGAAGATAAATAAATCCCAACAGAAATGGCTGCTGCAACAAAGCAAGCAGAAGGCTTGGTTCCACTCCAGGCTACAAAATTTCAATTGTAGAAGATAAATAAATCTCAGATACCAGGGCCTTCGCTTGGGTTGTCCAGGGCATGGTCAACATAAAAACCAATGCAGGCCTTTTGCCCAGGCCTCCCCACATTCCAAGGGAATACCCACTCTGATCTGGACTACCCTTCAGGGCAAACCAGCTGGCCCCCACCCATGCACCAGGCCTCTATGATAAAAGAGTAATATGCAGATTGACCATCACTACAACTCACAATATAGCTGGCCCCATGTTGTCAAAATCCTGCCCCCATGTGGACAGAGGATGGCCACCGCAAATGGCCAGCAGGGGAGGGCAGTTGGGAGGGACCAGGCCTGCAAGGGAGGGCAGTTGGAACCAATCAAGTCTGCAGGGGAGGGCAGTTAGGGGTCACCAGACTAGCAGAGGAGGGAAATTGGGGATGACTGGGCCTGGAAGTAAGAGCAGTTGCGGGGGGGAGGACCCAGGCCTGCAGGGGAGGGCAGTTAGGGGTAAACAGGCTGGCAGGAGAGTGACTATGGGGTGATCAGGCTGGGAGCCAGAAGAAGTTAGAGCAATCAGGAAGGCAGGCAGGTGAGCAGTTGGGAGCCAGCAGTCCAGGATTGTGAGAGGGATGTCTGACTGCCTATTTAGGCTATGTCCTACCAGGGCTATCCCTCCAGGGGTCCCAGATTGGAGAGGGTGCAGGCTGGGCTGAGGCAGAACCCCCATACACAAATTTCATGCATCAAATAAAGAACTTGTATCTAAAATATGCAAAGAACTCTGAAAACTCAACAGTAAAAGGACAAGAACCACATTTTTTAAAATGGGGAAAAGATTTACACAGACACTCAAAGAAGATATACAGATGGCAGCTAAGCACATGAAAAAATACTCATCATCATATGTCATCAGGGAATTGTGTAACTAAAACAAAAATAAGATACTATTACACACGTATTAAAATGGTTAAAATTTATAACACTGACAACAGCTAATGCTGGTGAGAATGTGAGCAACAGGGACTCTTATTCTATGCTAGTGGAAGTGCAGAATGGTATAGACACTTTCGGAAGAGATTTTGGCAGTTTTTTATAAAACGAATTCTACTCTTACCATATGATCTAGTAACCATTTTTATTGGTATTTACCCAAATAAGTTGAAAATTTATGTCTACATAAAGTTTTGTACACAGGTGTTTACATCAACTTTACTCAAAAGTGCCGAAACATGGAAGTAGCCAAGATATCTTTCAATAAAATGTTATTTAGCAATAAAAAGAAATGAACTTTAAAATGATACAAACATATGGAAAAACCTTAAATGCATATTACTAAATGAAAGAAACTAATCTGATAAGCCATCATCCTATCTAATAAAAGAGCAATATGCAAATTAGCCATCAATCTGCTGCACCACAAGCCACACTCACCAGCCAATCAGGAGTGAGTATGCAAATTAACCCCAACCTAGATGACTGCAGCCATGGAGAGAGCAGAGATGAGGCTTGGGTTTCCATGACGATGGAGGTAGCCAAGCTTTCCACACAAACTGGCGGGCCCAGACTTCCACTCAAGACTACAAAGTTTCATTATAGAAGATAAATAAATCCCAACAAAAATGGTGGTAGCCATCGAGCTGGAGAGAGCAGGAGTCTAGGGTTGCTCCTGGTGATGGAGGAAGCCAAACTTCTGCAGCCCTGGCCTGTCTTGACCTCTGCTTAAGGCTACAAAGTTTCAATTAAACAAAGAAAATAAATCCCAACAGAAATGGGTGCCACCAGGGAGCAAGCAGGAGGTTTGGCTCTGCTCTAGGCTACAAAGATTCATTTATAGAAGATAAATAAATACCAGATACCAGGGCCTCTATTTGGGTCACAGGGAGGTGGGGGTGGGGGAAGGGGCATGGCCAGATGACAAACCACCACAGGCCCCTCGCCAATGCCACCCCACACCCTAAGGGAATCTCCACTCTGATCTGGGACACCCTTCAGGGCAAACAAGCTCCCCACCCCATGCACCAGGCCTCTATTCTATCTAATAAAAGAGTAATATGCAGGTTGACCATCACTCCAAAACACAAGATGGCTACCCCCATGTGGTCAAAGATCCTGCCTCCATGTGGACACAAGATGGCCACCACAAGATGGCCATCAGGGGAGGGCAGTTGGCAGGGACCAGGCCTGCAAGGGAGGGCAGTTGTGGGTGACTGGGCCTGCAGGAAAAGGCAGTTGGGGGGCACACAGGCCTGCAGATGAGGGCAGTTAGGGGTAGGCTGGCAGGGGATCAGTTAAGTATCAATCAGGCTGACAGCGGAGTGGTTGGGGGTGATCAGGCTGGCAGGAAGAAATGGTTAGGGGCAATCAGGAAGGCAGGCAGGTGAGAAGTTGGGAGCCAGCAGTCCTAGATTGTGAGAGGGATGTCAGACTGTGCGTTTGACCCAATCCTATTGGGCCCAACCAATCAGTAGAGCCCACAACCCCAACAAAAATTTTTAGCAGACCCAACCAATCAGTAGAGCTCACAACCCCAACTCCATTTGTCATCATGATCAATGATTTTCCCCTATATTCTCTATTTCCTAGATGCCTTCGGGGAGTTGGATCTTAGAGAGCTAGCTCACCTATGCTTCCAGGTTGGCACCATTTTCTTAAATAAACTTTTACTACTCTTTTTGCTGAGAGAGAGAGAGAGAGAGAGAGAGAGAGAGAGAGAGAGAGAGAGAGAGAGAGAGAAGTACAGAGTTCTCATATGCTCCCTCTCCCTCCATTCTTCCCCCACACCTCCATACTCCCTTACACAATTTATCCTTATTATTAACATATTTCATTATTGTAGTGTACTTGTTTAGAACAATACTGATCTAAAAATAAAGGCAAGGAAAAGTCAGAAGAAGGTTTATGGGCAGGGGCAGGGCATCCTCGGCAAAACGATTAGCACGCACAGAAGAAATGCATGTGCATGTGCAAGTCAGTATGGCTGGAATACAGAGAAGAGAGGAGTAGATGGAGATGGGGTCTATGAGGTAGACCCTCTCATGAAAGTTCTCACAGGCCATGAAGACATTTTTAATTCATTCAAGAAGCAATGGAAAGCCACTCTGGAATTTACATGAGGTATGTGATCTGATTTTCCTCAAAATCATCTGGCTATTAAGCTGAACATGGATTTCAGGGTTATGGGGAGGAGTAAAGTCAAGGAGAGGGTGTAAGCAGAACCCTTAGGAGGTGGTTTTATTATCATCATAATTATCTAATTTACTAATATTAATAACTAGAGGCCTAGTTCATGAAATTCATGCATGGGGGGATCTCCCTCAGCCCAGCCTGCTCCCTCTCCAATCTGGGACCCCTCAAGGGAGGTCCTACTACCCGTTTAGGCCTAATCCTATGGGCAGTCGGACATCCCTCTCACAATTCAGGACTGCTGGCTTACAACTGCTCTCCTGCCTGCCTTCCTGATTGCCCCTAACCACTTCTGCCTGCCAACCTGATATCCCCTAACCACTCCCCTGCCAGCCTGCTTGATGCCTAACTGCTCCCCTGCCAGTCTGATTGCCCCTAACTGCCCTCCCCTGCAGGCCTGGTCCCCCAGCCCTGCAACTGCTCTTTCCTGCAGGCCTGAGTGCCCCCCAACTTCCCTCCCCTGTTGTCCACTTTGTCGCAGCCATCTTGTGTCTACCTGGGGGCAGCCATCTTGTGTGTTGGAGTGATGGTCTAATTGCATATCACTCTTTTATTAGATAGGATGGGAAAAGAGCTAAGGGAGGCAGACATTATAAGCATTGTCAACTGGGCACGCTTCACACCCCAAGAACTCAGAGCATTGTCCCTCCCAGGGATTAACATGCCCACCCCTTCCTGGGCTGTGGGAGTGGGGAGCAGGGGGGGAGATAGGCACATGCGCAGTGAAGTCAGGTGATATAGAGAAGGTGCTTGCCTGTTAGGCTAGCCTGGAAACAAAGATCATTGGGCAAGGAGGGTGGAGCCGATGCAAGGATGCTTGCAAAACCTTGAAGGGTTAATTGGTTAAATTCCTGGTTATGGTCCCCGAAGAGTTCTCTCTCTTGCTCTCCTGCTCTCTTATGTTCCATGACCCACACTTGCCCATGTGCTAACCTGCCATGTGGCCTGAAGCAGCTGTAGGGCCCACGCAATGAATCTACGGAAACACAAGGAAACCCAGCTACCTGCCGGAAGAGAACGGTGCTTTCACATGGAGCTGAGACTCTGGGCGGTAACCTAAACTCTAGCTCTGCTAAAGACGTGGCTCAAGTGTTTCCACGGCGGGACAGAGGGAAACGTGACCTTGGAAACCTGGGGTTTAGTTCCGCAGAAATAATGAGCACTCGTCCTCCTGCGTGAGTCTCAGGAAATTCCTTTCCTTGTGACAAGAATTCCCCTCTCACTGGCCACAGGTGGGGACACAGAGCCCACCCACCCGCAGCTAGCTAACAGCTCCGAGAGTCCAGGCAGCCACACATACTTCTGTAGTTTAAATACTATGCAACTCAGTTTCTCGTTTCTAATTCAGAAAGATTCCATTTTGTGTTTAATTTTGAAGTACAGACTCAGTAATGCTGATAGATTGTTCTTAGAACTGTTACTCTTGCTGTTTAAATTATATCCAGGACGTCAATGAATAGTTCTATTCCCCAAAATATACATAAGTAGAGAGCAAATATGTCCAAACACAATTTGTTATGAAATGACCAATTTTGGAAGCCGTCGGCACAATCATTTGGTCTGTGTTTTAATTGAATACTGCTTATTTTCCACATGCCTTTCTATGTGCATTATGAAAGTTAAAAATCATCTGGAGAAGTCATCCTGGGGGAATGTAGCTCAAAATTCCCAAATTAACTCTCTTCCCAAGCCAGTGCTGAGGAGAGGTGTTCAGAGCTGACGTTAAGCCTGAAAGAGTTTGGATTACCTTTGGGTTTGTGGCTGTGCAGGTGTAAATGCCATTCCGATCGACAGTAATCCTGAGCTGCTAATGACTCAACACCTGAGTCCTTGAAGTACTACAGCTATTTTGCAAGATGCTGCAATGAAATAAAAACAGGGTCTCCCATGTATGCCAAAGTGCCCTGAAATTGTGAGGCTGAGACGGAAACATAAGCTTCTTCTAAATTGCTTGGAACAATCGTTTCGACTTACCCAGGCATTTACACGTATACTAGGAGATGCAGAATTCATTGTAAACCTTGCCTACGCTGCAAAGCAGGTAAAGACATAATTAATCCGGAACGAAGAATTCACTGGAGAGGATTCAGAGGGGGATTATGCTGAATCAAGGAGCTGAAATGCAAATGGGAGATTTATGCACGTGTGGAGCCACTGCACCTGCGCCCTCAAGGAAACATCCAACAAATAAGCCCAAGTTAACATCAAAACTCCCGCTGATTCGCATCAGCAACTCAGACAAAGGATGACTTATACGGCACAGTACCACACCGTGCCATTTGGTACTTATTACCGGCACTTAATGCTGGTTGCTACTACTTACTCGTTTGAACCAAATGCTTTTGGAGCCAGAGTGTAAGAAAAGTTTTAAAGACGAGTTTGTATATGGCCTAGAACCATGAAGCGTTTCTTTCAGAAACGCGTGTGAAAAATAAGCAGTATTCAATTAAAACACAGACCAAATGATTATGCCGATGGCTTCCAAAATTAGTCATTTTATAACAAATTGTGTTTGAACATATTTGCTCTCTACTTATGTATATTTGGGGGAATAGAACTATTCATTCACGTGCTGGATATAATTTAAACAGCAAGAGTAACAGTTCTAGGAACAATCTATCAGTCTGTTTCTTTCAGTCTGTTTTGGCTGTTGGTTCTTGGTCACTGAAAAGGGGACATCATATTTGCTGGAGGAGACCATCCAAAGGGGTGCCTACCAGCTGACCTGTGAGCTGGACCCTGACCACTAAGTTTCCCGCTCTTGGAATGTTCAGAAATCGCTCCCAAGACATCATGTTTGAGACAGAAATGTGATGTTGAGACGACGGCCTGAATTAGGTAGGTGACAGAACCCGGTAAGACCTCCTCCGTGAGTGTCTGATCCAGCCAGGGCCTCTATATAAACTTAGGTGTCTGGCAAGTGGGGACAGAAAACTAGTCATTAAAGTGGCTCAAGACAGGCCTCAGGAGTAAGTTCTCTGGCTGGTTAACCTGCCATCTACAGATATGGCACGGTCTGCCTTTTTCTTAGGTTTTTCCCTGCATTTCACATAAAGGGGCTTGATTTTAAATACAGTGGTACCTCGAGATACGAGTTTAATTCGTTCTATAATCTTGAGGTGTGGGAAACTACGAGACGTTCCAGTCTTGGTAAACTGGTAGGTCGTGTGCGATCCGTGCAATTACTCGTATCTCAACTGTTGCTCGTATTTCAAAGCAAAAATCGCTCGCTCGACGGCTCGTATCTCAAAAATCTCGTATGTTAGGGCACTCGTATCTCGAGGTAACACTGTACATTAAATGCATTGATGCAAGGAAAGGTAGGAGAGATGGCTAGATAAATTAAGTATAGTAAGATGTTAATTATGGGATGCATTTTGTGGATATGTATGTATTAGGGTTAAATCTTTAAGCATTTTTTTTTTCTATCAGAAAAACACCGAGGCCAGAGGAATGGAGCCGGCTATGTTTCTAAAAGAGGGCAGTGGATGTTTAGGAGAGACAAAAATGCCAGATAATCAAAGCTCATATTGGTACAGATTCACTGATGATTTGTTTCACACTAGTTACACTCGTGTCATGAAATACTATCTCATGTTCAAGCAACAGTAATAGCAATCAGTGGTAATAGAAGAAGGTATTAGTTTATGATATGTATTACAATTTATTTTCCTAATGTTCATTAGATGTAGAAGATTAAGTGATTATTTCCCCAGGCTAATGAGTATCAAAACCTGCATTTAACTTAGGTTTTTCTGCTGCAAATACAGTGTTCTTTGTACTATAACTCCACACTGCTGTTTAGAAATAAATGCGGTCCTGAAATTTACAAAGAATTTAATTTTGTAATAGACTTTGCCTATAAAATGGGAAATGCATTCCTCTGAGAATACTTTTATGACCTAGACATAATAAAATTTTACTTGTAGAGCAGAAATCTTTTAAAATCACCCATGTAAATGAAAAATTATAACATTTAAAACATCAAATCACTTAAGATTACTGTTATGCGAATGTAATTCCTCAGCATTTAAAGGAAACAATAAACAAACCCAAAGGACTGTGCTACTTTTTTTTTTTTTCATGGTTTTGTCCTACAAATTTAGCAGGCAGCAATGAACATCTCTTGGGCAACTTAGTCCCTGCATTTTAGCAATCTGTGCTGTCTTTCAGGAATGCATAGTTTAACCTTGAACTGAAAACCATAAGTAAACCGAAATATTGAATATATCCGAGGCAAAGAAAGAGTCACAAAAAGCAAGCAGGAATGTTAGAGGAAGACATTGGTTGGACACACAACAGCCATGGGACGATACTGTCCTTGAAATATCGGACTGAGCAACCACAAAATTCAGTCGTATGCATCCATCCTAAGGCACAATATTGCAAAATTAATTCATGGCTTAATAATTTTATAAGCTAATTTTTATGTATATAGAGTGTTGACACAATAAAATAAAATCAGGTAATGCTTATCAATAAATCTTCATCAATAGTGGGTGTGTATGTTTTGTGTTAATGAGTTGGCACACCCTCATCTTCCCAATTAAACTTGAACACTGCCGTAGGCAAAAATGGCAAACTGTCCTACTTCCGGTCCCTTTGGGGAAGGCAGAGTTCCTTTGGAAAGACACAATGCTGAGAAAAATGGAAGTCAGCAGGAAAAGAGAAAGACCACAAATCTATAGGAGCTGAGCAGGGCTGCTGAGGACAGGATAGTGTGTAAAAACAACCAAACAAACATATCCTGAATATGGAAATTGATTAAATAATAAACTTCAAAATAGCAGTTTTTAAAAACGAACTTTTATTTGCATTCTGAAAAGTTTTAGCAGTAGAAAAGTTCACTTGTAGCAATTGTTTATTCTACCAATATTTTAACCCATAATCAGGGAACACACTTAGTCTCCTAATTTGTCAGAGAATGTGGGAGAGTAATTTAACAATCATATGCATAGATACTTGGACTTCATTTATTTTTAGGACTTCAGCTTATCATCGAGGAAGTCACATGCTGAGTGAGCTGAAAATTCTATTAATTTGTTACACACTGGTAAGTAAGCCTTAAATCCCAATGTCTATTAAATCATTTATAATTGCATGCAGCTTGTTACTATAAGACATGTTTCCACTTTTCATATGGATTCTGACCCATGGAATGATATATTATAAAATCAATTATTTTAAAGATATTCTGTTTAAATATTTATTTTCAATGTTTATTTCCTTTGGAATGTGAAGGTTCGTTAAAAATTTCTTATTACATATAAACTTGAGTAGATTCCCAAGAAAGCCGTTATACTAGGAGTTTGTGTGATAAACAGTGCCACTGTGATTAATTATACTTGGGGAAGAATGCACAACTGAATATAAAAGTTAGACTAGTAAACTTGAACTTCAGAAACACGACTGGTCATTACATTACAATTTTATTTATTTATGCCAGATATGTGCCTTGGGGCAAAACTTGACCCAGGTCGATGGTGACTACAAAGATTTGAAAATTTCTTCCTTCTTATTTGCATGCTGCCCAGAGGCAGTCAGTATGCTGGCAATGTGAACTGCCATTGTCAGGCTGATGAGAAGACCTGCGGGAGAATGCTAGGGGAACAGGAGCAGACACTGAGCTATTTACTGGTGCCAATCCAAACTCCACACGGCTCAATATTTTATGATACAATTTAAAACACATTTTTATTCAAATTCTCAGGGAGTCATTTGCCCATAAATATTGATTGGATGTAATTGGTGATCACTTGGATTTAAATATAAAAAAATAAATATAAAGTCTCAAAAGGGAAGTGCTACATACAGAGTACATATATTTATAGTTAAATCAGACACATGTGACATATAAACCATACACTGATATTCATGGTTTATAGAGAAGAGAGCCTTTTATGTGTTTATCTGCAGATTGAGGATATCATAAAAAAATGATGTGTTATATTCATCAATATAAAAAAACTAATTAGTTGTTCACATTAAAATAGTGAACATATACTTATAAAACATGAGGCCAGTTTCTATAGATGAATTTTAGGAACACTTATTCCAGGGAGACAAGTTTACTAAAAAATAAACTATACTCTGAGACTATTTTGGAAGTAAATGTGAGAAATCTGTAGGTTACAATCAAGTTGTTTTTGTTCATTATCTTAAGTTCATCTCAAGAGACTACTGAAAAAGATGGTGAGCACCTAAAGTCGGGATTTTCTTACTTGATAGCATGTAGAATAATGTGCCTTCTGTTCCATTTCTACAATGAGATTGATTAAAATTCATTAATCACTGCAGAGAGACAAATATTTCTAAACGTTTCCAGGCTCTCTCCAGGCTCCTCGGGCTTTGGACACTTACTACCTCTTCTATAAATCTGCACAATGCCTCAGGCTCTCAGAGATTTTATTACACTTGCTTTTCATTATGTTTCTAAACATTTATCTTTCCATTTATTGATTTCCCAAGTTCTAAGCTTAAGAGAATTCAGTTTTTCAAATCAGCAAGTCATTCCTGAGGTAAATTTCTACTTTATAAAAAGATGAAACAATCCACGTATGACCACCTCTACCCAAAATGTAGTCAATAGATTGCATTTAGCATCTAAGGAGATGCCAAGTATGTGCCAACAGAAGTCATCACGCGTTTTGCAAGCTTTCTTTTACTGCAAAAGATTTATGTCTTTAAGGTATGGTGGTTTTGTTAAATATGGATTTTGCATTAATTTACACGGTAGGACTTTATTATATTATTCTATCAAATAAAGAGGTAATATGCAAATTGATCATCACGCCATAACAAGATGGCTATGTCCACAGTGGAGGCCAAGTTCCCTTAAGGAGCCTTAATGAGCAATCAGCAGGGACCTGAGGCTGTGTAGCGCTGGGCTGGGGCAGGGGACCTAAGACTGTGCCCCTCGCCTGTAGGGGCTTGATAGGGGACCTCAGGCCACACCCTCCACCTGCAGAGCTTGATGGGGTACCTCAAGGCATGCCCTGCTCAGCCTGGGGGACCTCAGGCCGCACCCACCACCCTGGCGCTGGGCTAGGTGACCTGAGGCCGTGTCCCCCACCTGGCAGGGCTTGATGGGGTGGGGCCGGCTGGGTCTGGATTTAGGCCCAATGGGGGTGAGGCTGGCCAGATCTGGGTCTTGTGCAATTTCAAGGTGCACATGGGTGGGTGGGAAGTTGGCTCTGGTTCCTGTGGCAGGCCCCTGACTCTGACAGCAAGAAGGTTTTCATACTTTACTAATTTTCTTTCATCTCTGACACTTGTATTATAGAGAAAAGGCAAATAGCAATGTCAAAATATTTCCTCTAATAAATTCCCTTTTAATGTGAGTGAATTTTGTGCACCAAGTCACTAGTTTATATTAGCCTGTTCATTGTTTTATAGTCTGAATGAGGAGATTCTATTATTCAAAATAAGAAAATGCATTATTTTTTTCTTGACTGTTTGTTTAAATATATACATATACATATACATATACATATATGTATATGTATATGTATATGTATATGTATATGTATATGTATAGATTAAGTGAATATAATTGAAAGGTTTCTTACTCACCAGGAATGAAGACATTAGAGAAGAACCAAAACTCAGTAAAGTATCATTAGGTGTAAGTCTCTGAAGGAGAAAATAGAACAACCCTCTGAAGTTCCCTCTCTCTCTTCTTGACATAGGTGAGTCACAATTTGCTACACTAATCTTAGCCTTTCTATGTTTTTGACAAGCAAAATGTTAAGGAGCCCCTCTCCTATTGCATGGATTTTTCTTCGGTGTTGAGAGTCCAGCCTGTGATGTGGCATCTTCTATAGACTTGGGGGAATAACTGGGTGCCAGGACACTCCTAGTATACTGTGAGTGGATGAAAGGCACAAAATAATTTGCCAAGGTTAGTAATATAGTTTATGACCTCAGAAGAAGGGGATGTTAACAAGTTGAAATAAGAATTAGACCTGTGACTTTAAATTCAAAAAAGCCCACTTTTTTTCTTTTCTCTCTTTTTTTTTTTATAGTGGGCTGAACAATCTAGTCCAGAAAATAAAGGGTTTTAGCCACAGGAGGTTGGATTGGTTTCTCTAGTTTGGACTCAATTATCTCCTTGCTCTAGGCAAGAGAAAGTTAAGCCAAAAAGACAATAGATTACTTTGTAATCAAATTGTATTTTCAAATGTTTTAGAACATGAAATCCTGGAAATTTCAGCTAGAAATCTGTTTCAATACCACTAACAAATTACTCATTGGCATATTTCTTTCATACAACTTACATCTCTGTTATGACAACTTAAATCTGTTTCCTTGTCCTATACTTACTTATGGAAGCTGAAGGGCAGTTAGCATGTCCTGTAAAATAACCAACTGTAAGATTGTTAAAGGATTCTCCCTCTTCTCTTCCAGTTTAAGTAATACATAATTTTTATAATTAAAAACCTTAAAAACTTTTACTATGTCAATTTATTTTAAAATGAATTTCTTAGATTTATAGAGCAGTTTTAGAACTCTCTGCACTTCTAAGAAAGTATAGGCGGTTCCCATCATTAATTTATTTTTATTTAACTGCCCTGTAATAACTTACTCTTGAAAATGTTGCCACTGAAGAATTTACGTGAAGATACACAGCAAAGCCATATATACTGATACTGTGTATAAATGTTACAACAACATAAAAGAGGCTAGAAAAATGGGGCGGTCACTTTCAAAGAGTAGTGCATAACGAAATGGTACTAGCTGACGATATTAAAGGCTAAAAAGACATAGCAAAAGGTTAGAAGATCTCTAATGGCTTCATGAAGTTTTCAGAAAAATGTAATTATCCATCTCTACGTACAGATGAAGCAAAATAAATTATCTATACCTATTCTTATACATATTTCATAGGAAGAGTTGGGAGTGTAGATATAATTTCCAACCTACACTTGAATATTAAGATGATATTGGGAAGAAAAGGTTGCCAAATAAAAGTAGTCCATCAGGATATGTATTTTTCATGATTAGGAGCGTCTC
>PVJN01045236.1:0-16986 GCA_004026805.1 Lasiurus borealis
GGCCAGTTTATGGTCCTAACATGTTAAGGAATATAACCTTCACTGCCATGAATTCACAAGGAAAGAATTTGTCTCTGAGCCCTCAATGCAACCTCCTTGCACTGACTGTCATCCTCACTCCCACTCCACTGCATCAAAATTTCAATACCTGTATAATTGCCCTGCACTCCAATCCCCACAATCCCCTGCTCATTCATTCTTTTTTTTTTTTAGTCTTTTTATATTTATCAAGCACTACATTAGGTAATGAAGACATAAGGAGCACAAAATAGGAATAATAGTTTATTAATAAGTAATACTTTATAAATATTATGTTAGTGAATATAAGAAAAAAACAAATAGAAAATTCTACTAGAACATATAAGAGGGTGACTTATCCTAGTCAGGATTATCAGAGGACCTTTCCCCAAGGAAATAATATAAAAATTGAGACCTGGGAGATGGCCCAGAGACCTCCCCCTAAACCTTTTCTCCCACCTTTTCTCCCACCACTGCTGGACTAATCTCTGAAAGAGTTTTCAACACTTTTCCTTTGTTCAAAATCTCTGCCAGCTAGGAAGATAAGTACACTGAGAAACCTACTTTTGGGATCACTAGTGTAGGTGATCTCAAAAGTCCCCCATAGATTTCACAATGACATGATTATTTTTCAGTATGTGCATAGTGTCTGTCTGAAATTTATGGGAGTCCTGCAATTAGTTGGATTTCCCTGACCCATTTTCATGTAAGAAAGGAAATTATTTCATTTTTAGGAAAATGGACAACACTTAGTATAAGTGTTTTTGTTTGTATATACTTTTAGGGGCATAAGAAAAGGTGTGGAGGGAAACACATCCAGTTACTAATGATTTCCTAAGAGGAAGAAAGAAGATAAGAAATAAAGAACTGAAAAATGGCTGTCAAATAACCAAAAAAAAAAAAAATACCATGGCTTAACTTTAAGTAAAACTTCAAATATAAATATCCCATCTGTACTACTCCTGCAAATCCGTAAAAATTGAAAATGATAGAGATTTTGCTCTTTTCCCAAACAAAGGTGTCAGAGATAAATCACAGAATTGATTGATTAGCTGACAGGATTATAGCCATTTGTATCATAGGTTTCTGTTTTCATTTTAATACTATGCTTGTAATCTAGTAATGTTTAAGCTTGTGATATTAACTCACAAAAGCTTCTCTCCAGCTTCAAAGGCTCTCTTTAATCCAGCTTCATCCTCTGCCTTCAGTCAATTTCCCACTCCTTCCCACATGCATTCACCAGGCGTTTTTATCAGTAACCTTCAGCTTTATGGCTTTTGTGATAAATGTCAGGGTGTGTGGGGTAGGGGGAGAGAGAAATTTCTTGAATTCTGCTGTCTGGCAGACACCGGTGCTAGGTACGGTAAATCCTAACTCAACGTCACAGACAGGTTCTTGGAAATTGTTCCTTTAAGCGAAACTACGTATAACTAATCCACTTCCACCATAGGCTACTTGATTAAAAAACAAGAGATAAGTGCCTATGTCATATGCCTGGTCCCAAAACCATCACCAAACATCTAGATAAATAATCAAAATACTTGTAATATTTTTTAACATTCAACACTGAAATAAATGTGAGCTATACATATATTTAGGAAGATTAGCAAAAACAAGATTATTATTCTCCAACCAGCTTATTCCAGTTCAGGGTCACAGGTAGCCTGAGCCTCTCCTAACAGCTCGGGGCACAAGGAGAGAACTCACCCTGGACAGGACACCCTTCTATCGCAAGAGTCACTCACACCCACCCACACTCACTCACCACGGGACAACTTAAACATGCCAATCACCTCTCTTTGAGATGTGGGAGCAAACTGAAGTCCCCTGAGACAACTCATGAGACATGGGTAGAACATGCAAACCCCAGCAGCATTGAATAAAACAAGCATTATTTGAGGACCTGCTGTACTTTACATTCATGAATCTATTAAACCCTTAAGGTTAATATGAAGGTATGGTCACCTTTCCCTTTTATACATAAAAACATTAGGTTAGGTAAACTTCGAGTTGACAGCACCAAAGGGACAGAACTTCAGTTTTCACACAGAACAGCCCCATTATAAAATCATCCTCTACCCACTATGCTTTGTCCTCTGTCTACCTCTCCCTGCTCATTTCCCATCAGGCCCCAGTGAACTCTTCACTCCAGTCACATCCGTCATATCGAACTGCTTTAATATTTTAGCACAAGTCACTCTTTCTCTCACCCATTCACTTTTTCTTTCTCCTCCTTCTTCTCCACCACCTCCTTCTTCTTTGTTTCCTACCTCCCTCTCTCTGTTTCTCTCTCAATCATTTCAATCTCCCTCTCTTCCCCTCTCCTGCAAATCTGTAAAATTTTGTTTAGTATGTACATTCAGCAAATGCCTATTTGCTCCAGACTTAACTCAGTTATCCTTTCCTTCTGCAAACCGCCCATGACATGACATCTCTAAACACTCAAGAGCTTCCTCTGTGCTCTCACTGTGCTTATTTTTACACCTCTCTTGTGGCACTTATCACCGCCATAATTATTTGATTATTTAGCCACCACCTCACTAACCGACCTTTCTCACCCTGACTATGAGTCATTGTTGTATAGAAACTGTAAAAAGTTCTTCTTTGTAATTCCATAGCTTTCTCAGGACATAGGACCTGGGACCGGGCATAACTTAATCAATACATTCTAAATGAATGAATGAATAAAGAAATGAATTATTCCCTAAAGTTCAATACACAAATCAGGGTCACTTAGAGAAGACAGATGAATGAACAAAGCAGAATGAACATGATCGTTTGCCCTATGTTCTTAGAAGATAGCAGCTCTCAGATAAATGACCTGTCTGAGGGAGGTTTTGTATCAGAATAATTAGCTATAGAGTACAAAGTTTCAGAGAAATGCTATATTCTTAAATGTACAGTTTTGCAGGTGCACCTATAGAAACTGAAACCTAACTTGGGGCCATATCAAAGAGTCCCTTGTCTCTGGTATAGTATAAATGCGGGATACTGGCTATTTCAACAATGACCCATGTGGACAAGTGACTAATGACAACAGGTGTTTCCTTAGTTTTATCCCTTCAGAAAAGGAGGACCCCAATAAAATTATATTGCATTTTCTGCCAACCCAGTGGATGAGATTTAGAATTGAATTTAAGCTCCCAAATATAGATTTTTATAAATGTGATGCATCCTATTTAACCATAGGATTTCTGGGTTCTGAGTAACACAAAACTCAGTAACTTAAGAAGCTTTGAAGGAGATTTTGCACAGAAGGAACAATCAAAGAATAAGGTTGAATAGGAATCAACCAGCATTAGCGAAGTTCTGAGGTTCACTCCTTAGTGAAGCTTGAGGTTTGCAGGAATCCATAGCCTTTGTCAGAGTGCCATCTTTGTACTGTACGCTCCAATACTGTTCAATCCTTCTGTTACTCAATCTAACAAAGCATCTGATTGGTCCAGCATGGTCATGAGCCCACCAATTGGCTAAGGAAAATTGGAAGTACTTGAGGGACAGTTTCACCAGGACTCAAAGGAGGTTAACAAGTTTCCCATAGAAATATTGGGGCACAGTTACCAGGAAATAAGGAAATAGTTAAATGGATCTGGGGACAGCAGAAACAACATATCCATTATGGATTCATATCCCTATTTTTCACTGTTTAGAATGTAAGCTCCTTGGAGACAGAAACGTTTGTATTTCCCCTAAGGTATCCTCACCACCATCAGATAGAAAGCCTTCAATGAAAAATGAGTTAAATTAATTTAATACCTTGTCTCTAAATAAATTGCCTTTTGGTTCTACTAGTTAGTTATCTAGTGGGTCCAAGAAGAAAAAAATACACAGAGTAGGTAAATTTTGAGTCAAAGCAAAAGTGTGTAAAAGGAATCAAAGCCTTAGGCAAACTTTAATGAGAACCCTGGGTAAACAGAGAACCAAATGGAGGTTCCAAAGGCTCATGAAAGGTAAATACCATAGTGCATGAGGGGCCACGGCATAGGGTAGCTGGGGAAGGGCCCACTTTCTGACAGTTGCTGTGATAGGCACTTTTGCTTATAACATCTCACTAAATGTGGTGTACCAAAACTTCAGAGAATTCACAAAAAGTAATGACTATTGCAGAATTCGCTTCATTTACTTCATAGCTATGTGTACGGCCTGCTCTTGGCCTGAAGTACCCTCTACTGAGCACACATTTGTCTTGCACAACGAGGCCCTTGGCTCAGAGAAAGAGCAAAGGGTCAACATCAGCGGTCAAAGGAACAACAATCTTTGCCCAGCTCTGCTCCACAACCAAGCACAGCCATGGCAGGAAATAATGCCAGTCACTTCATATATGGTTGAGCATTCTTTCCTTAAACATGTGCAGACACAATAGTCAGCTCAGGCTGTTTGTTTGTTTGTTTGTTTTTTAATATTTTTTATTATTTAAAGTATTTCAAATGACCCTTTTTTACCCCCATTGCACCTTTCCACCCCACTTCACTAATGCTGGTTGATTCCTAAAGCCTTATTCTTTGACTTCCCTCTGTGCAAAATCTCCTTCAAAGCTTCTTAAGTTATTGAGTTTTGTGTTACTCAAAACCAGAAATCCTAACTATATTAAATTGTTGTCTATGCCCATGGGTTATGCATATATGCATACAAGTTCTTTGGTTAATCTCTTCCCATTCCCCTTCCTGCCACCTTCCCTCTGAGATCTGTCAGTCTGTCCCCTGCTTTCATGTCTCGGGATCTATTTTGTTCCTCAGTTTATCCAATAGATTCCACATATAAGTGAGATCATGTGATGCTTGTCTTTCTCAGACTGGCTTATTTCACTTAGCGTAATGCTCTCCAGGTCCTTTCACGCTCTCTCCAAGGGTAAGAGATCTTTGTATTTTACAGCTGCATAGTATTACATAGTATCCATTCATCTACTTATGGACACTTGGGCTGCTTTTATCTCTTAACTATTGTCAATAGCACTGCTATGAACAGAAGGGTGCAAATATTCTCTCTAGAAGTGGGATCACCGGGTCAAATTAAAAATGGAACTGCAGTCAGCTCAGGTTTTTTGAAACTTTCTTCTCCTCTGGCCCGTAAAGTGGAGAGAATCCAGCTCTTTCTATCCTAAAATAAAGAGGGGTGATTTGAGGTAGGAAAAAAAAGATGTTTCCAGAAGGTTATCTACACTGACAGATCTAAGGAAGGCCTAAGGAACTCTGCGATACCTATTCTATGCTTAATTTACAGATGACAATCAAAGGCTCAGATAAGAAGAGCTATTAATATCTCAGAGCTAGTTATTCTTAGGACAAGGACTTGAACCTGTGTCTCTCATCTCCTAATTCAGTTCTCCTCTTATGTCACCAGAGTTTGCTCAGATGTTGAGATTCCATGGTGGCTTTAAGTTGTTTACAATTTAAAAAAAAATAGTGATTTTAACACCTTAATTTTTCATGGGATTTAATTATCCACTTCAATCTCTCAGAATTGTTTTTCTCAGTCCAAATGATGTCCAATGAAACAGAGCACTAACTTCTTATATGAACCATAGAGACCAAAATTATAGGTTTGTAACTTAAAATGTCTGGAAGGTTTTCATCAAAACGGTTTTAAGCATCAGATAAGAAAAGTCCCTTGTTAACTGAGCCAATAGCACCCTCTGGTTGAGAGCAGCAAAGGCAAGCAACAAAAATTATAACTGTCCCAAATAAAGCCTTGTGATTCCAGAGTAGCTTGCCTCCATTTTGGATTCAAAATGTCTGGAATGGAAATATAATTATTTTGATCTCCTTCCCTAATTATCACACCCATCAGATCTCCTACTTATAAACAACAAATCTACTCTGGCTAGTTTAAGTAGAAAAAATAATTTATTAAAATGATAACAGTCATGTCTAAACAAAAAACATCATCCGTGCGATTTTTTTTTTAATATATTTTATTGATCCTCTACAGAGAGGAAGGGAGAGGGACAGAAAGCCAGAAATATCGATGAGGGAGTGACATCGATCAGCCGCCTCCTGCACACCACCCACCTGAGATGCGCCAAGGTACCTTCCCCCAACCGGAATCCAACCCGGGACCCTTCAGTCCACAGGCCGACGCTCTATCCACTGAGCCAAACCAGCTTCGGCCATGCAATTTTTAAGTAATAAAAATTAAAAGTATTTATACTGAAGAGGTACCATTAAGAAAGTGAAAAGATAGTCCTGGTTGGAGTGGCTCAGTTGATTGGAGCAATGTCTGGTACACAAAGGTTGTGGGTTTGATTCCAAGCCAGAGCACATACCCAAGTTTTGGGTTTGATTCCGGTCAGGGCACTTACAGAAAGCAACTGACCAATTTCCTTTCTCACATGAGTGTTTCTCTATCTATCTATCTAACTATCTATCTACTACCTACCTATATACCTTTCCCTTCCACTCTCTCTAAAATTAATAAACATATCCTCAGGTAAGGACAAAAAAGTGAAAAGATAGAACAAAAACTAAAAGAAAATATTTACAAGTAATTTTATTGATTAAAAAAAAACTTGTATCTAGATATATACTGTATCTAGCTGCAAACAATGCTGAAAATTTGAGTTCAAAATCCATGAAAAGCAGGGAATACTTATGATGTTTTAGTTTTTCCATAGATAAAAAGGTCATTTAGAAGATATTGGGCAATTACAAATAATGATGAATGTCCACTAAAATGATTATTCATAATTAGACCCAAACAAAACCACTAACATTTACTCAACCATCACTTTATACCAATGAAGATTTTTCAGACTTCAGTGATTTAAATTTAGATAGGCAGAATATAAAATATATTAGGAATAACTTAGCTCATGTACCATTAACATTTTTTAGGGCTTTCCCCATAATTTATCTGTAATTTCAAAAGCAGTGGTCACACCTTGGACAAAATGCAATCAGGTTTCCAGGAATTGAATTAAAGTATTGAATAGCAACTCTGCCTGATGAGGCAAAATTAACAATTAATGGTGCAAAAAATTGGAACAGATATACAAAGCACAAGAAACAACCTGGCACAACTTGATTAATTCACTGAATTTTCTACAGAAAGTGCTCAAGAAACTCAATCAAGAATGTATTCTGATTTTGAAGACCACTTCAGGGAGAAAATCTTGACTCTGGTGAATTCTCTCATAAACAGTGAGAGAGGAGAGAAATTGAAGGCATCTTTAAGGGTTTAACTTGGAACACAATAGGAGAAAATTTAGAGGGAAAACTAATGAGTTACATTTGGCAAATATTAGAATCCACCTGGAAAAGTTCAGAAAACAGAAATTTTGGTCTAGAATTTTGAAATAATGGAATAATTACTTTCAGTTCACAACTTTTTTTATTTAGATATTATAATAAGAAGAATTAAGCTCAGGAAAAAGAAATAGCTGACATTTAAACAGACACAAACCTGGTTTTGTTTCCCAGACATTAAGTCAAGAAGTTAGTTTTATAGGAGGCTCCACAGAATAAGGGATCCACCTCCTTTTAAGTGGTTTCCTTAGCCAGAGTATCTCATAGTGCAAAAGGGTTGCTGCAGTTTAAAGCATCATATCCCAATCCATTCAGCAGAAGAGAAAGAAGTAAAAGGAGTATATCCTCTCCCTTTAGAGATACTTCCTATAAGTTACAGGTGTCACTTCCTCCTTCATACCAGAAGCCAGAACCTTAAGTCAATGGCCACACCTATCTACAAGAGCAACTCAGAAAGAGTATCTTTATTCTAGCTACACATGTTCCAAGTTAAAAATTATGGTTTCTCTTACTAAAAAAAAAAAAAAAAAATGGGTATTTAATTAACATTCAGCATAAAAACCCAGCTTCCATGGCTCAGTGGTTGAACATGGGCCCATGAACCGGGAGGTCATGGTTCAATTCCTGGGCAGGGTGCATGCCTGGGTTTCAGGCTCCATGCCCCTTGTGGGGCATGCAGGAGGCAGTTGATCAATGATTCTCTCTCGTCATTGATGTTTCTATCTCTCCATTCCTTTCCCTTCCTCTCTGAAATCAATTAAAATATATATTAAAAGAAAACCCAGGACAAATGTCTGTAACAATGCCATTTCTCCCACTATAGAAAGCGAATAGCACTAATGGCACATCACAGGAATCACTGTGAATTCAGCCCAATTTGTAAAATGGAAAATCACTCACAGTCTTGGGGACCTTAACAATTATTAGTGACCAATCACTTGTAAGCCACCACAGATCACAAGAAATCAAAGTGTCAGGGCATCCTGAGTGCACAGAGTCATATCAATGGTAATTAAACTGTCATAACCATCCGAGGTTACCAATCACTAATCACTTTTTATGGGGGCAAATGAACAAACCCAGTAACATCGGTAGCATGTATAATGTCCCAGGTCTGAGATATAATCATGGTATGAAATTTATAAAAGCTGGTTTCCAGTCATCAAAATCCAAAACTCTAATTTTGAATAACCTCTTGGTTGACCAGTTCAAAATACAGGATAGCCAGAATGAGTTTTCCCAAATAAAATTATTAAAACATTTTTATTTGCCAAAACCGGTTTGGCTCAGTGGATAGAGCAATGGCCTGCGGACTGAAGGGTCCCAGATTTGATTCTGGTTAAGGGCATGTACCTTGGTTCCAGGTACATCCCCAGTGGGAGGTGTGCAGTAGGTAGCTGATCAATGTTTCTCTCTCATCGATGTTTCTAACTCTCTATTGCTCTTCCTTCCTCTCTGTAAAAAAATCAATAAAATATATTAAAAATGATAATAAAAATATTTTTATCTAAGAACTATATGCTGTTTTGTACCACATAGTTCTCTATAAAAGAAACTCAAAAGTTATATTCTCCTATTAGTGAGGTACCAAAAAAAAAAAAAGGAAAGAAAATTGGAAGAAACATCAATGAGAAAGAAAAAAGACTAAACTGTGTAAATGGAATAACTGCTATCATTTTTCTTTGCCATTGCCTTGACAATAAAAGGTTTGTATGGAAGCTCCTGATTTATGGTCCCTGCAGCCAGACACTGCTGAACAAAGCCGCATTGATTTCCCAGGATTCAAGGTGGGGCAGCTCAAGGCCACTAACAATTGCAATTCACACTTCTATTGGTTGAATATCTATGAATTGGATCTGACCCAGACCAGATTTATGAATGGGGCTGCTCTTGACCTACCTGTCTTATCACTGACAAATAGAAACCTTTACTTTACCATAAATCATACCCAGGAGCACACCCTGGACTTCTGACCCATTTCTATGCTGGCTCTCTGGTTCAGAGACCTTAAGACTCTCTTTGAAGATTATGCGCCAATAAACTATATTTGTCTTTGATACCGCCAAACCTTTAACTGCTGTGAATAGTATTATTACAGTAAGAAGGCTAAGTTAAAGAAATTAGGTAGAAAATGTCAATGCATGTGTTCCTGGTTTTTCCGGGTTAGTGTCATTAACAAAGTGAGATTAAAAATTCCTTAATGCAATATTTCCTCTTCTATAAAACATTATATGTAGAGAAATAAAGTAGAAGCATAGAAAAGAGTAAGCCAAAATGTGGTGTCCATGGACATGCATAAAGATAAAGAGAAAGATTAAAAGAACAGAAGAAAATTGACATTTTAATAAACAACTAATAGAAGAAGAAAAGTCTAACATAAAAAAAAATAGTAAAGAAGGGAATTACAAAAATGAGAAATAAAGAAAAATTAAAATCTTAACTATATAGTTAAGGAGTTTCACTGGAAGGCTTTCTGGAGAAGGTGTCATGAGCTGAGTTTCGAGGGACAAGTAGAAGTCATTAGAAAAAAGACAGCATGTATGAAGACAGAAAGATGTGACTTAGCAATCCATCTAAGGACCTGCACCATGGGTGAGGGAGATATAAAGGTAGAGAGAGAGCCATTGTTCAAATCCCCAAGAGTTTCATGTACTAAAGCAGTTTTCTTTATCCTGAAAGCTCTATGGAACTCCTGAAAGAGTTTAAGCAAAAGAAAAGTAACATGATCAGATATATATTTTAGAAAAATCACTAAATCAAATAGGACACACAGGAGGGTGGTCAAAATGGGGACAAAAAGACAATTATAGAGATGAGAAGTGACAAGATCTTGGATTTACAAACACTGTGAAAGAAGAAAGAAAGATAGATTCAAGAAGTATTCGGGGGATGGGCAATGGGAAGATATGTAAACATGTAACACAATAAAAAATTTTTAAAATTAAATTAAATTAAATTAAAAGAAGTATTCAGGCGAAACCGGTTTGGCTCAGTGGATAGAGCATTGGCCTGCAGACCGAAAGGTCCCAGGTTCGATTCAGGTCAAGGGCACGTACCTTGGTTGGGGGCACATCCCCAGTAGGGGCGTGCAGGAGGCAGCTGATCGATGTTTCTCCTTCATCGATGTTTCTAGCTCTCTATCCCTCTCCCTTCCTCTGTGTAAAAAAAATCAATAAAAATTATTTTAAAAAATAAAAAAGAAGTATTTGGAGACCGGAACTAAGGGTCTTGTAGACTGATTGGATGGGAGGTGGAAAGAGAATGATGGGAAACGGTATGATCCATACTTCAGCTTTGGTTGCAACTAGGCAGCTGGTTTTGTCATTGTCTCAAATACGATTTACAAGGGAATAAAAGATTTAGGGGAAAGAAGGTAAGTTCAGTTTTGATATCATTCGATTTGAGCTGCCTATTAAGATCATCAGGAGATGCGAGGAGGCAAATGATTGTGAATCTGAAACAGCATAACTCATGGCGCAATTTCTCATGGCTTCATAGGAAATGAAACCTAGAGAAATTCTTTAAGTAGAGAACTATACCGACGCAAATAAATTTGTTGAGAATTATCAAACTACAATGTATAAATAGGCATTATTCAGCTTTGAGTCTTCTGTAGAATTCTAAGAATTCGTGTTGCTTCTCAACCAGTGTGGCTGAGCATAAGAACCTCTAAAAGCCTTTTCATGTTGCTCTACACGTGCACCATAGTATCCTTCTCCCATTAAGTTTGCCCCACACTGTGATGTGGGCTTATTTCTAAGCCTCAAGCTTTGCTTATAGAATCACGAAAGCCTTGGAATACTGAGTCTCTCTTCGTCAACTCTCATGGATGTCTGCACAGCGATGCTGACTCGGATTCTTCTATTGAGGTCATCATTCTTCGGTGGCAAGGTTTGAGTTCCTTTTCTCTTTTTAGCAACTACGCTTTCTTCATCTGTCAACCGAAAAGATTTCAAAGCCCTAATGATTATATGAGTTTCTTCCTTCTAGTCACAAAACCATGGAAGTAACTGATTCAGAATACTACCATCTGCTCTCTTCCTGCCCAAAATGACGTAAATTACACTATCACACACCCTCCAGGCTGAGTGGATGTGTCTTTCCCCGAGACTTCTGTGGCCTGAAGAAGGTAGTGTGCAGCTAATGAGAAAGAGCTGCCATAATATACATATAACTTTAACACCTGTTAAAGTTTTATGTATATTAGTCCCTATCTTTTGCCTCCACTCAGGTCATTCAGAAGTAAGTCAGCAAGAAACAAACAAGGATCATCCTCCCAATCGCTCATTTCCTAAACTCAATTAGGTTTGTGTAGACACACTGCACAATGCCGATCACAATTAAGAAGGTTTCTCTCCTCTTGATTGCCTCACCAATGGGAAATGGGTATACCAGAATGCACTTAGTTCTCCACAATGGAAGAAGTGAATGTCCAATCATGTATGAAAGGAAATATAGCTACCTGAACAAGGAAGACACCCAATTGGAGAGTCTATCCTTTAGAACCTGAATGTGGGGTTGAGAGAGCATGGTCTCTGATGTCAGACTGCCTGGGCTTAGATCAGCGGTTCTCAACCTGTGGGTTGAGACCCCTTTGGGGGTCAAAAGACCCTTTCACAGGGGTTGCCTAAGACCATTGGAAAATGCAGATATTTACATCACGATGCATAACAGTAGCAAAATTTCATAGTTGGGGGTCACCACCACATGAGGAACTGTATGCAAGGGTCGTGGTCTTACGAAGGTTGAGAATCACTGGCTTAGAGCTTTGCTCAGCTATTTATCACCTATATGGCATTAAGAGATTTACTTAACCCTGCCTTTACTCCAATTCCTCATCTGTAGAATGGAGATAATAATAGAACCTACATCATGATGTTGATGTGAGGATAAAATGATATGATATATAGGTCAAGTGTTTAAAGCATGCCTGGCATATAGTAAGCAATCGATAACAGCTATTAATTTTAAAGAAAAACTTTGTCTTGGTTGTTTTTTTTTACATTGTTTCCTGTTGGTTGTTTTGTGTGTATGTTTTTTTTAAATAAATATTGGTTCTAATGCTGCCAGATGGAAACCAGAGTAGAGTAAACAACAAGAGATCTTCATGGATCGACACACACCAGGCTTTGCTCCAGTGTTCCAGGCAGTGACCCATCAATATATGTCACTCAGGGAAGAAGAAAGCACAGTCGTATATCCTTGCATCAAGAGCATAGCATCTCCCTGAGTGACAAGCAGCTGAGACCAAACAAAGCCAGGGAAGAAATGCAATCTCTTTAAAAAAAAATAAAAATCACAATACATCCTCCATTTTGACAGCCTATGCGGGGAAAGGCAGAGCTATAGGATAAAACAGCAGGTGCATTTTGAGGTCTTCCCACTGAAAAGCGGCAGAGAAGCATCCCGGATTATTGGTCAAAACCCTTACGTATATGTACACCAGAACTGTGCTGTAAATCACCTGAACTGTACTATAAAAAAGGAGAGGATTTGGACTGTTTTTCCCTGATAAGGCATAAAATTCTTTTTTTTTCTTACTGTGTTTGGCTGGTGCTGCCACAGCTGTTGCAGAAGCTTCCAGAATAAGAATTTACCATTGTAACCTGAATACGTCCACCCTCCTAAGAATGCTGTGTCTGAGTAATTTTTAGGTTTCTACAATTTCTATCAACCACAAAGGTAGCAAGTAAAATGTATTCCAGCATTAGTTATTAGGACCGGATACTACCTTGTGATTGGAGGCAGAAACCAAAGAAAAGGGGCGAGAGAAAGACAAAGAGAGGCCGCCGACAGAGAAAAAGAGAGAGGGAAATGCGGAGAAGAGGGAAGGAACACACACCTGCTGGAAATAATAAGAAAAAGGCGAGCTAATATTTATGCAAGGGTTCACTTTCTCTCTCCCTGCAGACAATAGCACGTTTATTTAATGAGTCTCTCTCTATCAACTTGTCAAGCACAACAGCTGCACCTTCTGCGCCTCTAGCTTAGAGAAAGGAGCTTAAGTGTCATGTCCCCACAAAGCTTCCTAAACTGCATGTCTCAAGGATATTGCTCAGGGAAAGCAAAAATCCCAAATAACCAGAACCTCCTTCATCCCAAGAATTGCCTGCGCCATCTAGCGGCGGCATGTAACATAACCTCCGAGAGGTTATCAACAGAATTACAAGAGCTTCTGATTTTATTTTCCGTAGAGTCAGAAAGACCTAAATCATCTTCCCAGGCACAGATGTCAATACTGGGAGAGACCTTAGTGAGACAACGGTCTGAACTGGGGCTGCACAAAAGAATCATAGAGAGAGCTTTTTTAAAAAAAATATATTAGCACTTGGGTCTCATGCCCGAATACTTATTGCCATAAAAAAAATAATTTTAAAAATTAAAACAGTTTGTTCAAATATAATGAGGAAGAATTTCTAGGACCTGGGCCCAGGGAAATGATACTTTTATTTAAGAGCGCTTCAGGTCACTTAAATGGAATCAAGCCTTGAGTTAATCCACCCCTCCTTGTTTTAAGGAGTGAAAAGGAGGAATGATTTATTTTGTCATTCAGATGGGAACTGAAGCTCTCAAATTGTGAGGTCTCCTTAGACCAAGGTGAAAGTCACAAGACTATGAAGGGCCCAGACAAAAGAGAAGCCAGAAGCACCACCCACACCAGAGCTATGACTTCCTTTTAGAGTGCATTTGCTTTAGTTTTTTCCAATCCTTGTCCTGACATATGTTCCAAATATGTTCAAACTAAATTGACCAATACCAACATAAATGAACATGTACTCGTTTGAAAAAAAAAATGTTTTTCACAGTTAAAAAAGTAAATCTCCCAAAATAAATAGAAAGTCGAGTTTTTAAAAATGGACTTTTTAAACTTCTTTTTAACGACATCTATGTGCCCAAAGTTTGCTGGCATTAGGAGATATAAAGATAAATTCTTTATAATTTGCCTCATGTCAAAAAATTGTGAAACAAAAATAAATATATAAAACAGCAATTTTTAATTTAATTTTTAAACAAATTAGAATGAAAGAAAATGAAGCCAAATAGTAAGACAAAATCAGGAAGAGTTAATATACAATTCCTTAGTTAGATCTTACACAAAAACTCCTGAGCTTGTTAGAGCTGATAAAAAATAAGGGTTCAGTTATAAGATTCCCATTGCCTATTTGATTAAAAAAAAAAAACAGTTGTTCAGAGTAAGAGTGACGGTTTTATCGAAAAAAATTACTCAATAAATATATTAGATCAGTGGTTCTCAACCTTCCTAAGGCCGCGACCCTTGCATGCAGTTCCTCATGTGGTGGTGACCCCCAACCATGAAATTTTGCTGCTGTTATGCATCGTGATGTAAATATCTGCATTTTCCGATGGTCTTAGGCGACCCCTGTGAAAGGGTCGTTCAACCCCCAAAGGGGTCTCGAGTCACAGGTTGAGAACCACTGTATTAGATGATAATTAATGCAATGAAGCAGAGAAGGGTAAGAGTTAAGTATTAAATGGCATAGCCAGGAAAGATGTTGCTAGAAGGTGAGGTACGGAGCCATGGGGCTATTTGTACAAAGTAGATTATTTCCTACTCACATGAAGTCCAGTACAGGTCAAGGTGATGACGCTGGTCCATACAGCAATTCAGGGCACCAGGCCTTTTCCATCTTGTGAACTCGCTCTTCCCCTGGTCCTCCGGTTCCTCTCGCCATTCTACTGGATAATGTGGGGAGAGAAAGAGTGAGAAGAGGAGCACGCTCCTGCACCTGAGGAGACAAGCATCATCCCCCTCACTCCAAGGAGAACCAGTCACACAGCGCCACGGAGACGCACGGCCTGGGACATACAGATGCATGTACCAAAGACGGGAAGAGTGTGCATAGCGATGAGCACCAGCAATTCCTGCCCACAAGCAGTCAGGAGGTGACTGCAGTTATCCCCAGGAAAGAACATGCTGATTGGGACCAGCATGATGAGAAAATTCTGGATGTATCCTGAGTTAGACTCGACGGAATTTCCTGAGAAATCAGATATTAACTGCAAGGGAATGAGGGGAGTCTATCTTTATATATACACTACTAGAGGCCTGATGCACAAAATTTGTGCACAGGGGGGTGTGCCAAGCCTGCACCCTCTCCAATCTGGGACCCCTTGAGGGATGTCTGACTGCCCATTTAGACCCGATCCCAGTAGGGCAGTCAGACATCCCTCTCACAATCCAGGACTGCTGGCTCCCAATTGCTCCCCTCTCTTCCTTCCTGATTGCCCCTAACCATTTCTGCCTGTCAGCCTGATCACCCCCTAACCACTCCCCTGCCAGCCTGATTGATGCCTAACTGCTCTTCCGCCAGTCTGTTTGCCCCTCACTGCCCTCCCTGCAGGCCTGGTCACCCCTAACTGCCCTCCCCTGCAGGTCTGGTTCCCCCCAACTGCTCTCTCCTGCAGGACTGGGTTCCCCCCAGCTGCCCTACCCTGCAGGCCCAGTCACCCCCAATATCCCTCCTCTGCTGGCCTGGTCACCCTTGCCTTCCCCTGCAGGCTTGATCACCCCCAACTGCCTTCCCTTGCAGACCTAATCACCCACAACTGCCCTCCCTTGCAGGCCTGGTTCCTCCCAACTGTACTCCTCTACTGGCAATCTTGTGATGGCCATCATATGTCCACATAGGGGCATCTTTGACCACATGAGGACAGCCATCTTGTGTTTTGAAGTGATGGTCAATTTGCATATTACTCTTTTATTAGATAGGGTAGAGAGAGGCCTAGTGCATGGTTGGGGGCCAGCAGGTTTGCTCTGAAGGGTGTTCCAGATCAGGGTGAGGGTTCCCTTGGGGCATGGGGTGGTCTAGGTGAGGGGCCTGTGATGGTTTGCAGGCTGGCCACGCCCCTTGATGACCCAAGTGGAGGCTCTGGTATCTTGATTTATTTATCTTCTATAATTGAAATTTTGTAGCCTTGAGCAGAACCAAACCTCCTGCTCACTCCGTGGCCATAACCATTTTGTTGGGGTTTATTTATCTTCTATAATTGAAACTTTGAGTGGAGGCCTGGGCCTGCCAGGTTTGTGGAAATCTTGACTTTCTCCATTGCCAGGGAAACCCAAGCCTCCTGCTTGTTTCATGGCTACAGCCATTTTGGTTGGGTTAATTTTCATTCTAGCTCCTGATTGGCTGTGGGTATGGCTTGTGGGTGTAGCAGAGTGATGGTTAATTTGCATATTACTCTTTTATTAAATAGGATTGATATCAGGGAGGAAGGAAGAGGGGGAGAGCAATGGAAATAACAATTATGAGAGAGAATCATTGATCACCTGCCTCCTGCATGACCCCTACTAGGGATGGAGCCTGTAACCTTGGCATGTGCCCTGACCAGGAATCAAACCATGACCTCCTGGTTCATAGGTCGAAACTCAACCATTGAGCAATGCTGGCCGGGCAGAGGAGTCCATCTTAAAACTAAAACAGATGAACTGCTAATGTTCAGACATTCCTGCACAAGGGCATCTTGAGAGCTTAATTTGCCTGAGTTAATTCCTATGTGGCTCTTATTTCTGGACAAAATAAGAGGAAGGTTTTTTAACACCCAGGTAACAGAAGCAGAAAATTATTGAAAATAACACTGCAGCTCTTCTTAGGCCACAAAATTCTTCTGAGAGATGGATGGAGTGCTTATTTCCATAAGAGACTCTAGAGACAGAGAGGTATACAAGGTTTTTTTTAATTCTCAAATAGCAAGATATTGAGCA
>PVJN01045237.1:0-16985 GCA_004026805.1 Lasiurus borealis
AGAGGAAATGAAGTAAGAGCAGGAAAGAGGAAATTTTATATATGAATAAACCAACAGAGACTGCAATAATAATTACACATCAATAAAGCAGATAAAGAAGGTTGACTTTTAGCAAGGGGAAAATCAAAGGAAAGAGTAAAACTAAAGTGGGGCAAGGAGAAGAAAAACAGGATGAGTAATGGAGAAGGTGAAAAAAAAAACACCAATAAAAACATAAAAATAAAATAAAAATAATACTAATTTTTAAAAATTAAAAAGTGGTGTTATTTGCTTCAGCCACATTTTAATTCCCCATGGGGGCTGGTTTAGGGCCTCACTCTTCTGTTCTGTTTGCTAATTTTGGGCTTCCTGTTAGGTAGTTAGATGCTGACCACTGTTGGGCACTGTCTTTGGCGTTTAGCACTGTGTTGAAGCTTCAAGCAATCCACCTTTTGTGTCTACTTGTATCTGTCTCCACAGGCGTTGGCTGCAAGCAGGCGAGACCAATCTGCCCACTTTGCCTGTCTGCCAGCTATCAAACGTAATCACTCAAGTGTCTATTTCTGACAGGGCTTTAAGTGGGGATGCTGCTGTTTTGCTTTCCAGGGATCAGATGGATATTTTTTCCTTGACCCAAAGCTACTCCTCCTCAAGTGATCCAAACTACAACTCTGGCCTTGGTTGGTCAGAGATCCTTGTATGGAGATGAGTGAGGTTGGCTGGCAACCTGGAGACTTTATTAGTCTGGTTCCTAGAATAGTGGGGTGGACTGGCCCCTCTTCCAACACCATCACTGAGGATTCTTTGGGGGCTATTCAGAGCCTTTGTTTCCTTTGCATAGCTCAAAATGCAGGCAGGGTGTGGCAGGTTGTATTATCTGTCTTGAGGCTGCTGGAAGGGGCTAACTCTGCAGGAGAGAAATGACCTCTGAGGTTTGGAAGGTTACAAATGTTCCAATGCTAGAGTCCTAGGCATGTATCCCTGCCTTTCTTCCCTCCCCAGCCTCTCTTCAGGCTCCATAAATCTGTGCCTGTCCCTGCTCCACAGCCTTGGGTGAGTTCTTGCAATGAAAAGTCCTATGTTCTGAGTTTTGCGAATAAAAGCAAAGACAAAACAAAAGCAAAACAACCACGAAACTGCGGGTGTCTCTCCCACTGGCACCGCGCTGCTCAGTCTGCTTCTCAGGCTGCCTTTTAGATTGCAGGCTTTTGTGGCTGTGGTCTTAGGTCTAGATCCCCTGAGTGTCAGAAGCCCTGTGGCTTTTCTTTTTCTCAGTTGGGTATTTTTCCTGTCACCAAGGACATGGCTTTGCTGCAATGCAGCTTCCATTTCACCCTCTCAGGCTGGTGGCTGGCTGTCACTCTCCAGCTCAGATCCCTGTTCCCACTGTTCTTCAGGTCTCCTCTGCCCTTCCTTGTTGAAAATGATCTCTTCAGCTGTGTCTAATTTGTTAATTCTGGGTGGATGTTCTCTGATTTAGTTGCTTTCTCCGTTTGTCCCCAGGACGAGGTGCATGACATATCTGCCTATTTGGACTCCATTTTCTTCTTCCCCACTCTCTTTATTTTTTCCTTTATTATTTGTGTTCTCATTTCTCTTTCCTAATTCTATTTTCTTTCATGTTGTTTTTATTTTATTGTTGGTATATTTTGTATGTTCCTATTTTTTTCTATCTATTTAATTTTGTCAGCACATGTACAAAAGCTCATGCAACATGGTAGTGGCTGAGTCTCAGTTAGGCAGCTTGAGAAAAGAATCCTCCCACAAATGGTACAATAATAATTAAGATCAAATTGCAATAGGAAAGCCCAAATAGCCTACACTTAGAGCATACAGCTCATTAGTAAGAGGAAACCACACCACTAGGTCCCACAGGATATTTTCAACAAAAACCCACCCCACAAAGAAAGGGAGTCATAGAAAGTACATCTAATACATGGGCAAAAACTCAAAGAGACAACTAAAGTGGGGAGACAAAGAAACAGCCCCCGCCCCCAAATAAAGAAATAGAGGCATCACCAGAAAAATACCTAGATGAGATGAAGGTAAGCAAGTTAACACCACAGTTAATGTTATAAGTATGCACAAGAAACTTGGTAAGAACTCTAAGAAACTTAATTGGAACTTCCAGAAATTTATTTCAAACTACAAGGAACTTAATGAAGCCTAACCTCAGCATGAAAAATGATATAGATATTATGAATTAGAACCAGGAAGAAATGAAGAATACCATATCTGACATCAAGAATATGCCGAACCGAGACCGGTTTGGCTCAGTGGATAGAGCGTTGGCTTGCGGACTGAAAGGTCCCAGGTTCGATTCCGGTCGGGGGGCGTGTACCTTGCTTGCGGGCACATCTCCACTGTGGGGCGTGCAGGAGGCAGGTGATCGATGTCTCTCTCTCATCGATGTTTCTGACTTTCTATCTCTCTCCCTTCCTCTCTGTAAAAAATCAATAAAATATATATTTTTTTTTAAAAAAGAATATGCCGAAAGGGCCTAGCCAGTGTTTCTTAGTGGTTAAGTGTCAACCTCTGAAACAGAAGGTCACAGTTTGATTCTTGGTCAGAGCACATGCCTGGGTTGTGGGCTCAATCCCAAGTGTTGGGTATACAGAATGCAGCCAGTCAATGATTCTCTCTCATAATTGATGTTTCTATCTCTCTATCCTACTTCCTTCCTCTCTGATATAAGTAAAAATATATTTTTTAAAAAGAATATTCTGGTAAGAATTAAAAGTGGGCTAGATGAAGCAGAGGATCAAATGAGTGAATTAGAAGATAAGGTAGAAAAAAATACTCCATCAGAACGGCAAAAAGAAAAAATAATTAAATAGCATGAGGACAGTTTAAGAAAACTTTAGGACAGCATGAAATGGAACAATTGCATCATAGGGATCCAGAAATAGAAGAAAGTGAGCAAGGGATAGAGAACATGTTGGAAGAAATAATGACAGAAAACTTCCCCCTAAGTTGGTGAAGGAGAAAGTCACACAAGTTCAGGAAGCACAGTGAGTATGAATCAAGATGAACCCAAAGAAATCCATATCAAGACACATCATAATTAAAATGGCAAACATTGATGGCAAAAAAGAGGACCATAAGGGCCTCAAAAGAGAGACTGTCAATGACCTGCAAGGGAGCTCCTATAAAGCTGCCAGCTGATTTCTTAACAAAAACTCCATAGACAGAAGGGGATGGCATGAAATATTCAAGGTAATAAACAGCAAAGATCTGAAACCAGGCATACTCTATCTAGCAAGGCTATCATTCAAAAGAGATGGTGAAATAAAGAGCTTCCCAGCACCGTCCACTCCCTGCTCCCCCAAAAGACTAAAGAAGTTTATTGTCATCAACAGCATTGAAAGAAATATGAAAGGAATTGCTGTAATAAGAAAAAATGTACATAGAGAAAAATAGGAATAAAGAATAAAATGGCAATAAATAAGTAACTATTAATAATAATGTTAAAGGTAAATGGATCAAATGCTCCAGTCAAAAGACATAGGGTATCTGAGTGGATAAGAAAACATGACCCATATATATGTTGTCTATAAGTGACTCACCTTAGAACAAAAAACTCACACAGGATGAAAGTGAAGGGATGAAAAAAAGCAGGGGTAGCAATATTTATATCTGACAAAGTACACTTCAAAGCAAAGGCCATACAAGAGATAAAGAAGGTCAGTATATAATACTAAAAGGAGTGATATAACGAAAGCATATAATCCTAGTAAACAAATATGATTGATTAATCTTTAGCCAGATTCATCAAGAAAAAAAGAGAGAGGACACAAATAAATAAAATCAGAAAAAAAATCAGAGAAGTAACAACAGATACCATGGAAATACAAAGGATTGTAAGCAAATATTATAACTATATACCAACAAGCTGAACAATCTGGAGGAAATGGACAAATTTCTAGAAAAATACAATCTTTTAAAACTGAATCAGAAAGAATCAGAAAACCTGAATAGGCCAATAACAACTGAAGAAACTGAAGCAGTAATAAAAAAAAAAAACTTCCAGCAAACAAAGCCCTGATCCAGTCAGCTTCACAGCTTTACCAAACATTCAAAGAAGAACTAACACCTATCCTCTTCAAACTATTCCAAAAACTCCAAGAAAAAGTAACATTTCCATGCTCTTTCCACCAGGTCAGCACTGTCCTAATTCCAGAAACTAGATAAAGACACTACAAAGAAAGAGAATTATAGGCTAATATCCCTAATGAAAATAGATAGTAAAATTCTCAGCAAAATATTTGCAAATCAGATCCAGAAATATGTTAAAAAGTTCATATATGATGACCAAGTGGGATTTATCCCATGATTGCAAGGCTGGTACAATTCACAAATCAATAAATGTGATATATCACATAAATAAATTGAAAGACAAAAATCACGTGATCATATCAATAGACAAGAGAAAAATATCCAACAAAATTCAGCATCCTTTTTTGATAAAAACTCTCAGCAAAATGGGAATAGAGTGAACATACCTCAACATAATAGAGGCCATATATGACAAACTTATAGCCAAAATTATGCTCAATGGACAAAAACTAAAAGCATTACATCTAAGAACAGGAACAAGACAGGAACACCCACTTTCCCCATTCCTATTCAAAATAGTACTGGAAGTCTTAGCCACGTGAACAGACAAGGAGAAAACATAAAGGCATCCACATTATAAAGGAGGAAGTAAAATTGTCAGTATTTGCAGATGACTTGATATTGTACATAAAAAACCTTAAAGACTCCTCCAAAAAACTACTAAATTCAATAAATTAAATCAGAAATATAGCAGTACACAAAGTTAACACCCAGAAGTTGATAGCATTTTTATACACTAATAACAAACTCCCAGAAAGAGAAACTAAAAAAACAATCCTATTGACCATTGCAACAAAAAATATTAAGATACTTAGATATAAACTTAGACAAGTAGGTAAAAGACCTATACTCAGAATACTACAGATCATTGACAAAAGAGATAGAGAAATATATATACCATGTTCATGTATTGGTAGAATTAATATCATTAAAATGTCTATAGATTCAATGCAATCCCAATGAATATACCATGGCATATTTCACAAATCTAGAACAAATATTTCAAAATTCATATGGAACCAAAAAAGCTCCTGTCTTCCTGATTGCCCCTAATTGCTTCTGCCTGCCAGCCTAATCACCCCCTAACCATTCCCCTCCCAGCCTGATTGATGCCTAACTACTCCCCTGCCAGCTGTTTGCCCCTAACTGCCCTCCCCTGCAGGTCTGGTCACCCTTAATTGCCCTCCCCTGCAGGCCTTGTCCCTTCCAACTGCCCTCCTCTGCAGGCCTGGGTTCCTCCCAACTGTCCTTCCCTGCAGGCTCGGTTACCCCAACTTCCCTTCTCTGCTGGTGCATGAATTTGTGCATGGGAGGGATCCAACTAGCTTGACCAGGGGGAGGGGACATGGGTGATTGGCCAGCTTGACAACTGGTTGAACTCCTGGTCGAGAGGACTATTTGCATATTAGCCTTTTATTATATAAGATATACACTGAGTGACCAGATTATTATGCATTCTGAGATCATAATAATCTGATCACTCAGTGTTTGTGTGTGTGTGTGTATAAATATATCTTATGTATGCTATCTTATAAGTCATAGGCAAGCCAATATTTTTGAAAGGTGACATGAAATTGACAAATTCCTAGAAAACTGATGAAACATACTCAGAAATTTTTTTCCTATAAAGATGAAGTAAATTGATTCAGTTATCAAAAAATATTTCATCAAGGATAGCCAGAAACTCATATGGCTATGCTGGATACAAAATATTAAAATAATGTAATAGAATTTTTCTTGTTGAGTAGATGCTGCCCATCTTCTTTATGAGACCAGCAAAATCTCAATGGCAAAGCCAATGAAGACAATATGGGAAGGAAACATCAGAGCCCCCTATCACTTGAATATTGGTGCAAACCAAATCAGTGAATAAGCAAGAAATACTATATCATGACTAATATGGGCTCACCCTAGGTAAGGGCATATTTTCATTGGATGCTCAATTGCTATAACATACATTGAATGATGAAAGAAGAAACAGCATATAATTATTTAATTAAAGCAAAACCAAAAATCCCACATTTGTTAAAATTCACCTTCATTCATTAAAAAAATTCTTAGCTGACTAGGAATAGAAAGGATTTCTTTAATATAATAAAAGGTATCCACAAAAATGCCACAGCTATCATTATACTTAGCTAGAGACCTAAATGCACAAAATTTGTGCAAGGGTTTTGGCCCTCACAGCCCCAGCTTCATCTGGAAAGCTGTCTGGTCTAATTAACATATTATACTTTTATTATTATAGACTATAGCCTGGTGCAACAAATTTGTGCATGGGTCCCCTCAGCCCAGCCTACACCCTCTCGCAATCTGGGATCTTTTGGGGGATGTATGACTACCAGTTTAGGCCCAATATTGCAATGGTATCATCCTTCTTAAAATCTAGGACCACTGGCTTCTATCTGCTCACTGCCTGCCTGATCACCTCTAACACTCTGCTCACCTGCTTGATCACCCCTAAGCACTCTGCCCGCCTGCCTGATCACCCCTATCTTCTTGCTTGCCTTCCTGATAATCCTAAATGCCTCTGCCTGCCTGATTGCCCCTATCTGCTCAGCTACCTTCCTGATCACCCCTAATTACCTCTGCCTGCTTGCCTGATCGCTCCTAACCACTTGCCTACCTGCCTGATTGTCCCTAACTACTTGTCTGCCTGCCTAACCACCTGTCTGCCTGATCACCCCTAACTGTTCCTTGGAGGGTGAGGCCAGCTGGAGCGAGGGGCTGTGGTCATTCTGGTCTCTGGTCATTCTACCATTTCAATTGCTGGGCTTTTATTATATAAGATGTGAAATTTAGAAGGCTTTTAGTTTGAATGTGAAACAATACAAGGACATCTAGATAGATAGCCACAGTTATAATTTCTCTTCAACATTGTGCAAAAATATTTTAATTATTGGAGTTAGGTAGGAAGTAGAAGTGAAAGAATAAGGAAAGGAATTGATATATCATCTGTATATAAAGAATGCCACAGAATCCACAGATAAATTATTAGGATTAATAGGATAGTTTAACAAATTTGCTAGAGATAAAATGAATTTAAAATTAATCACATCCTATCTAATAAAAGAGTAATATGCAAATTAACCACCAATCTGCTACACCATAAGCCACACACACCAGCCAATCAGGAGTGAGTATGCAAAATAACCCAACCAAGATTGCTGCAGCCACGGAGAGAGCAGGAGGCTTGTGTTTCTCTGGTAATAGAAGAAGCCAAGCTTTCAGCACACCCTAGCGGGCCCAGGTCTCCACTCAAGGTTACAAAGTTTCAATTATAGAAGATAAATAAATCCCAGATATCAGGGCCTCAGCTTGGGTCACGGGGGGACATGGCCAGCCTGCAAACCACCACAGGTCCCTTGCCCAGGCCACCCCATGCCTCAAGAGAACCCCCACCCTAATCTGGGACACTTTTCAGGGCAAATCAGCTGGCCCCCACCCATGTACCAGGCCTCTATCCTATCTAATGAAAGAGTAATATGCAAATTGACCATCACTCCAACATACAAGATGGCTGTGGACAAAGATGGCTGTCCCCATGTGGACACAAAATGGCTGCAACAAATGGCCAGCAGGGTAGGGCAGTTGAGAGGAACCAGGCCTGCAAGGGAGGACAGATGGGGACTATCAAGCCTTTAGGAGGGGCAGTTAAGGGTGACCAGACCAGCAAAGAAGGGAAGTTGGGGGCTACTAGGCCTGCAAGGATGGGCAGTTTTGGGGAGCCAGGCCTGCAGGGGAAGGCAGTTAGGGGTGACCAGGTCTGCAAGGGAGGGCAGTTAGGGACAAACAGGCTAGCAGGGGAGCAATTAGGCATCAATCAGGCTGGCAGGAGAGTGGTTAGGGGATGATCAGGCTGGCAGGAAAATACAATTAGGGGCAATCAGGAAGGCAGGCAGGAGAACAGTTGGGAGTCAGCAGTCCTGGATTGTGAGAGAGATGTCCAACTGCCCGTTTAGGCTCAATCCAGGTAGGATCTGGCCTAAATGGGCAGTCGGACATCCCTTGAAGGGTCCCAGATTGGAGAGGATGCAGGCTGGGCTAAGGGACACCCCCCACCCACTGCACAAATTTCATACACCGGGCACCTAGTGTCTATATGAAATTTTGAAAAATAAACTTTTGAAAAAGTTAATATTTAAATAATCAAATAACTAAAAATAAAGCTAAAAAGAGATGTGTAAGCTCTCTTTGGTGAAAATTATAAAATGGTTTTAAGAGACACTTAAGAAGTCCTAAATATAAAGATATTCTGTTTATGGGTTGGAACCAAAACATTTAAAAAAATATAATTTTTTGAAAAAGCAAAGTATACCAGAAGGTACTCAATAGAACTGAATTGATTCTAAAAATGTTGGAAAAACAACTGGCCAACAATAGCCAAGAAGGGGTTCTGTTGCCCCTTAACTCCTGCACCGTCTAACTCATCACCTGCTCATCTCACATGTGCATTCAGCTCTTCTCTCACTTGTGCTTCTGCCAGAGATGGGAGCCCCAGGGACCACTTGGCACATGGATGTAGGATGGTCTAGTGAAAAATGAGCTTTTATTTGCTTTCCAGCTTACACTTAAATGTGCTGGGTTTCACTTATCATATCCTTGTAATTTATTAATTATTCTTTTTAAGTAAATTGTTTTTCCTTTCAATGTGGGTCCCACTTGACTCCTGTTTGTGCAGCTGTTGTGAATTTGTTGTGTTCCGTCACAGCAGCCATCGGTGGTACTGTTTGGAGGATACAGGACTCTGTATATAGAGTCATTTGGGTCACAAAAAACTGCCTTGCACTTGAAATGTGGCATTTTGCGGGCTTGCAGGCTGAGTCTAATGCCCCCTACATGTTCTGTAAGTAAAGATAAGGCTGCCCTGGCTGCCTCCTCCCTCAGGCCCGACATGGATTCCACTGAGTGGACTGGAAAACTCAGGACACGTAGGCATCCATTTCACACCGTCATTCTGGAATCAAACACAATCAGGCATGTGAAATTGTATGTGCAATAAAGATAAAATACTGAGAATTTAATTATTTATTAGATAAAATTTCCTGTGGATTCCAAATACAGACTCATCTGTGCTAAACCGATCTGCCTGGTGGAGGAATGGAACCAGGAAAATTTAGAGGAAATTTCTCATCACGGCAAGTGTCCCAATGGCCAGGACAAAGCCTGTTTATTCCTGCCACAAAGATAGAAGGACATTTGATCTATTGTTGGATGGCAAAGTGGTACTTTGCAGCCATGCAACTTGGAGCCCTCTGGCTCTCAAAGGTGCCATAAACCAGATTTCCAGCAGGGGGAGATAGGATCTATGGCCAGGTTGAAAGGGGCTGAGGTAGCTGAGTGTCTGAGCTCTTGGGCAGATGCTGGGCTAGAAGGCACTGAACTGGTCCTGCCCAGGTGGGAGGTAGATTCTGTTTCTTCTGATAGGTATCAAGTGGGCTGGCAGTTCAGTATGGTGATGAAACAATAGAGGAAAATTCACGCAGGATAATGGGAACTGGGTTAGATAGATGAGAGAGAGGCTGACTCAAAATAAGGTGGCCTGGGTTGGGGTGGAGGTAAGGGAAGAATCTGATGTCCAGACACTCAGATAGAAAACAGGGGCTGATGTGGGAAGGTCAGCTAGGGAGAAAGGAGGCTGAATGAGCTCAGTGCTGTCCCAGGGCTAAGCAGGGCAAGGCGGGGCAGGAAAGAGCAGGGAAAAGGAACCAGAGTAGGCTGAGGGCCATCATAGAAGCACTGAGTCTCCTGAGCAGACAGTCCACACTGTGGGAGAATCCTGCCTCCATTGGAGAGAATGGCCCTGGAAACTGGAAACATCCCCATGGCATGGCCCATTGGCCTCTAGGGCCCCAGAGTTATTCCCCTTCCACTGAACTGCTTCTCCTTTAGCCAAATTGGTGTGTGTGTGGGGGAAGTGGTTGGTGATAGAAAATTTAGCTTAGATAAGAAATTTCTGAGTCCCCAAAGAGGACCATTTATTGGGAGAGAAATTTAAAAAAAAATAATGAAGCTTAGAATCCGAACTTCCAGATGGTTAAGCACCAAAGAGGTGTGTTTGCAAAATAGAGGAGAAAGTATACTGCGTGGGGTTTGGGGAGGATGGAGGCTATGAGGAGAAAGGAGGAAGCAAGCCCAGAATTGCCAGCAGAGGGCGCGTGAAGCAGTGTTGTTGACTATTGAAAGGGGATCTCTGAATAAGACTTCTGTGGCATTGGCTCTAGAGATGTGTTTATTATGGCCCTGTACTCCATCCACACTGCCCACAGATGGATGGTGAAGCCAAAAGGAAGGCCAGTCTCATGCATGCTGTTAGAGGCTCTTCATTGTTCTCTGTATCCAGGGGAGGAAGTCTGAAATATTCATGAAGACTCCTGGAGGTTCTTTTCTCCACAGGAAAAAAGGGCCTGTTGTTGTTACACTTGAGGAGGTCCTGCCGTCTCCTTGTGAGCTGAAAGAAGAAAAACTCAGCTGGACTCCTCGGGGTCCTGCCCTCCAGGCTGCACAGGTTTAGGTGGTCTGTGTTTGGGGCTGTGGGGGGATCAGGGTCAGGACCGGCCTTGTTGCTTCCCTGTTCTAGCCTGGCTTCGACTGTCTTTTCCAGCTTGATCCACACTAAGCCTTTCTCTCCAATACCCAGGGACACTCTGGCGATAACACTGCTGTGGGATGACTGATCTTCCTCACCTCCACCCCTAACCCACCCAGGAAAAACACCAAAAACTGGGTTTGTGGACCAGGTTGTCCAATTTTCAGGACGAGGCATGAAGAGATGACCGCTCCCATACCCCAGAGCTTCCCAAGTTCTATCTCCTGGGACCTGTCAAGGTAAATGCTGAAACTTGACTTCAAAGCCAGTCTTCTTTCCCTCTGGATGTCCTTCCCAAATCTGGTGACCTTGCGGGGTATCTGGGGAAGTGAAATTTGCATTCCTAATTTTTCTGAATGGCCAGCTCCAGCTGTTGCAGAGTGGTTGGTAAAGTTCCATCTCCATGGGCTCTTAGCCAGCCACAGTGCCCTTCTGTCTTGGCCTCACCAGCCCTCGCCCCTGGGCAGTTGTAGGGGTTTCACAGGATTAGATAATCTGATGTTTCTTTCCAGCTGATGGGGAAGAGGCAAGAGAGTCCAGGTCTGCCCATGGCCTTTGGGCCTGGACACTGAGATGAAGCTGCAGTGTCTTCCTTCACCCCTGAACCATGGAGACAGGTCAGACAATGAGGAAAGGAAGAAATGAAGAAACACATAACAGTGAGAGGAGGAACAGTGAGAACCTAGAACTGCTAGAAGAGCAGGTTTTCTTACCTGCAGTAGCATGATGTCTTTGGAGAAGCTCCTAAAATTATAGTTAGTGGGATGGTTCTTTTCACCAGGATGACCTGCTGAGTTTTCCTCTTTTTCTTGATGGTGTGGGCCCCCAGGTGACACTGACTCACTTGCACTGAGAGCAGAGTGGAGTCTGAGGGATGGAGGTGGGTGAGTGGTAGAGTTGTAGGAGATACAGCACAGGAGCAGTAAAGGGCAGGTGACAGTTGGGGCAGGGTAGGGGAAATCGAGGCCACAGGAACCAGGGGGCTGAGTGACTCTGCTTCTTAATGACATTGCGGTTAAGGAGTTGGAAGCTCTCTCTTGCACTCAGGAAATATCACAAAATCACTTGTGCTTGCATTTGTACTCTAATGCATGCGTTCATCATTCACCACAGTTTTATTTGTCCAATGTGGTCCCTCCCTTTCTTCTCAACCACATCACTTGCTGTCACCTCTGACCCTCTGAGCCCAAAGCTTACCTGTCCTATTTCTTTGCCTTTCATTGCCAGGTCATGATCTCAGAGGGCTTCTCTGATGAAGTCTCGTGGGCTTGAGTTACTAGAAGTCCGGGAGCTGCCTTGGGCTGCAGCTCCTGGGATGAAAGACAGGGTCCCTGTAAGGGTCTCAGGCAGTGTAGCCTGGCTGTAGCCTCTCACCTTCTACTGCAGTGAACAGCTGTCTGGACCAAGTTCACTCTCACAAGGACATACCACACCTGATCTCCTCATCTTGAATGTGAAAATATAGACCATGTAGGAGCTGGAGTGGGGATTGGCTTCATGTTCCCTCTGAAGGTTAAGGATTGAAGGTGGGTGACTGGCAGTGTCTGTGATCAGGAGGGAAGGCTTAGGAAGGAGATGATAGAGGTGGATGGTCTAGGTGCTCTAAAGACAATGAAGGGAGGGTCTCTTAGGTCCCACTGTGGCCCAGTAACCTTATCTGAACCTCAGGCCTCAGAATCCACCTCTAAGAACAGGGGTACAGTGCTTGCTCTCCAAGTCTTCCTCAGACACACGTATGGAGGACACAAGGCCTATCTTGCAGGTAGTAGAACAGGACTCAATGTGTCTCCTGATACTCCTGAGCCTGTGTTGGTGCTATTTCTAATAATCTATTCCATGTGCCTAATACATCCATGGTTCTCAGTAAACATTTGTTGGCTGCATGAATGATGGATTCCAATTAGCTTTTGCCTGATGTTTGATGGGATTCAAGATCACCAGGATGGGGTGAGGGCACAGCCAGAGAGAGTGGAACAGCTGAGGGACTGGGAAGCAGGGGAAGTGGGGCTGGACAGCGCAGCTCAGACTGGGGCAGAGCCAAGGCAGCCAGGGAGCTTCTATGCAGTCATCTAGCCACATCTAAGGTCAGTATGGGCATGGCCTGCATTCACTTTCAAGATGAGGAGGAGACCAGGTGTGGTGTGTTCTTGTGTCAGAGAACTTTGTTGACATCTGCTCACTGCAATGGAAGCTGAGAGACTGCATCCAAATTACTCCTCCTGGGAAATTTAACTGGTTCTTAAGCAGGGTCCAGCGACCACTTCCATGACAGTAGCTGGTTTGTCTGAGGTGCCCTTTTCTGGGTCTGAATTAGGAATTTTAATAATGTCTTTTATACTTCATATCTTTTACCAAATGCTTTTCTCTACAAAACTCATTTTCTAGATGATAAGAGAGAGGCTAACAGCTGCTAAACCTTTTAGTGCACGCCTTTCTCATGGCCATCCTTGTTGAGTATCTATCTAGCATCATACTTGATAGTCTGGGGTGGGGTGGGACCAGGCATTCAGAATTCCTGGGCACAAATGGAGGAAAAATCCCTGCCTATGCAGGGCAGAAGGGACAGGATTACAGGGGGTTTGATGGGGGTGGGCTCAGACCTCTGAAATGGGGATGGTCACTTACCAGTCCTACCTAGGAGGCAGGAGGGGGACAGAAGAAAAACCAACAAGAACTGAAGTGGCTGCATCTTCCCCAGAGGCCTGTCCAGGTCAGAGCTACTGGTGTTTCTTGTGTTTAGACACAAACCCCTGAGGGAAACAGGGAAGTGTGGCTCAGTGACTTCCCGGCCTTCCTTGACTGCACTCCTCTAGTTTTGCTGGGTGTCATCGCACCAGGTGTTTGTGGAAGTTCTCAGGTTTGGTTAGGTGACAATGGCACTGCCACCACATTTGTACTCCCATTGCTAAGCCAAAAGGTGGAAGAAGAGGAATAAGAAGGTGAGGGCCTTGGCTGCAGCCAGCAGGGGGCTAGAACCTCAGAAGTCCCTCAGTGATTAAACCCAGCCTGTTTCCATGTCTGGGCTCCTGGCTCTTTTCCATGCTGATGAAATCATGAATAATCATTTAACAGGCCAAGTCCAGGCATATGAGAGATGTGGTTCCTGCCCTTGAGAAGCTGACATCGGCTGCAGTTGACGGAGAATCTGTGGATGGGGTATGAGGAGGGAAGGGTTAAGGGGAGGGGTTTGCTTGGTGGTGTGAGGTAGAGGGTGGACTCGCCTGAGGACCAGGTGGCCAGCACACATCGTAATACCCCAAATGGTAGTTCCCTTTCCTCTTTTACCACCACTCCAAACTCTTATTTTTGGAATATTTAGAATCTCCTCTGTAAATGTAAATATTGTATGACACAGAGGGCTTCTCTTACCCCACAATTTTTGAACAGAAGTCCTAGGCTTTCGTTCACTGGCTCCAGGGTCCAGAGAACCCTGTCTCTGATGTCCTGGGCCTAGCAGTTACATACATTTGCAAACAGATGATCTTAACACTCTCAACCAGTGTGACCACAGAGGAAGAGCAATGGAAAGGGAGGCACTAGGAGTTCTCAACAGCCCAACCCCAGCTCTGTGCAAGGAGCAGCACCTAATGAGCACATAGAGGAACTTGCTGAAGGATCAGTGATGATGATTTCTGCATGGTGGAGGTCTCGGTAATTTTCATTTTTTTTAATCTACACGGTCCTCATTTAACTCTTTTTCTGTGATGAATATGTACTATTTTTTTTAATACCCAAATGACATTTTCTCAAAGCTGAAGTACACCCACCAATGGCAGATGTTTAGCAAAATACTTGTTTTTAGCTTGTCCTTCTGAAGTATGTTTTAACATGAGATTCCTGTTCTTAATCTAGTCATATAATAAAGTTTGGGTTTCCTTTTGATACACACACACACACACAATGGGAGGTGGAGAGAGGCTGGCTGAGATGGATATGAAAGAACACCCTCAAGGTCAGTGTTGGGTGTCAGTGAATGGGCTGCCAAGACACCAGGGGCTGCACTGGGCTCTGGGCTCAAGACAGGGCTATGCCAAGCACTCTATCTGGGCCTGAGAGTAATGAAAGGCCTCCTGACCTTCTTAACCTGCTCTGATGGGTAGTGGAAGGGCTGCATAGGGTGAGCTATACCTTTCCATAACCTTCCCACCAATTGCTCTTTGGGTGGAGAAGTGGCCCCTTATCTGAAAGCTTCTTACAGGACCCTCCATTCAATTTCTGGATTCTTTTATGTTGCATATTTGCACCGGGGCTGCATAGGGTAAGGTGTAAGTGGGACTTGAAGTAGAAGGGCACTATGGTCCCCTAGAAGAGGGTCACTTCTGGGAGGCAGATGTTTTCCCTTTCCTGATGAAGCTTACCTTAGGCCTGGCAGGGGAACTGACAATGGAAGCAGTACTGGGAAGGAGCTGGGTAGCAGGGCAGCATGAATTTTATTCTAGACATGGAATGTGTAGTTCCATGAAGAGGGAAACTCTAACAGATGGGAAATGTGAACAGATGGTTGCTGCACACAGAGCAGATAACTAACACATGTTTTGGTGAATACAGGAGGAATAAGTGACTTCCATTCTAGAGATGCAAGTTTATTACATGTCTGGAAGCCTCCCCTCAATTCCTCTGCACAGTGTAGTTCTGGCCTGTGCCCCAGAGGAGGCAAATAGATCAGTTCTGGGGTGCCTCAGTCTGGACTCTGGAAATGTCTCATTGTTCTTTCTATCCAGGGCAGAAAGCTGGAGGTCTTCATTTCAATATGAGGAGGTTTTCCATTTTTCCCCCCAAGGGCGACAATACCCTGGACCATGTTGTCACACACCAGGGTGCCTCCAGAGTCGCCCTGTGGGCAGAGAGAGGAAACATTGAGCTGGGCCTTCTCCTAGCCCTAGACTCCTTGCTGCTCTAGAGTGTGTGGTCCCTGTGGGAGATCAGGGTCAGGGCAGGCCTTGTTCCTTCCTTAGGTCTGGTGTTTTCCATTTGACTCTGAAGGTCTCTTTTGCTCTGTCAAGAAAGCCTTTGCCCACCAGTGGCTGTGGGGACAGCCCCTCCACTCCCCGGAGAGACAGGATGAGAGATTAGACGGTGGAAAGGCAGAGGACATAGGATTATGGCTAGTTCCCCCTGCAAGCTTGGTTGTGCCCCGGGCTGGGCATGGACAATGCTGGAGATCTCACCTTAAAAGTAGACTGATTCTTTTCTGGATCCCCCACACAGATCTCTGGTTCTGTTGAAACGGCGTCGGTAGCAAGAAATGCACTGCCCATCCTCTTGGATTTCCAGCTCTACCTCGTGCAGTGTGGCTGTGGAGGTGTTCAGGTTGAGTCGCCCCCAGCCGGCCACTCTGCACACCATCCCTGGCTTCACCTGCTCTCCACTCCTGGTCAGCCTGAGGAGGCTCACGGCGGCAGTCAGGGTGGCCTTCCTCTGCAGCTGAAGACAGAGAACAGGAATTCTCATTGAGCAAGGGCCCAGGACTCCAGGACAGTTATAGCCCTGGAACAAGGAAAGGGCTCACACTGGGAGGGATGACAAGCAGGAGGTCCCAGGAGATGAGAAACCCCAAGCTGAAGGTGTGCAAGAGCCAATGGAAGGATGAACCCTACCTGCAGCAACATGATGTCATTGACTTTGGGATGATAGTTTGGGTGGAGAATGGCTGTTTTCACTGGGATGACCTGCTGGGTCCTTTCACGTTTCCTGATGTTGTGGGCACCCAGGATGACTGTGATGGACCTGCACAGAGACAGCCAGGGTATGGAGGCACAGCATATATAGCCCAGGGGCCAGGAAGGAAAGAGGGCAGCTGGGGGCAGTGCAGGATTGGAGTGGAAAGGAATTCTGAGGGATGGGGCAGGGGACTGAGCATGCTTGTGCCTGTGCTTGTTGGCAGCTCAGGCTAGGTGTTATTTCCTGGAGCAGAGCTTGGGTGCTCAGTCACAACCTGAGCTTGCCTGTCTCTAAGCAAAACTGTGAATTTCTCACATTTGTACGCTGGTCTTCAGAGCACAACCTTGGCCTCCTTCCAGAACCCCTTTGATCTTCAGGCCACTTGCATTAATCTGTCCGCTTCCCAAAACTGACCTGTCCTCTGAGGTGCTCCTCAGTGACCTTAGGTCTTCAGCCCCTGAGAAGAGGGTTCCCTGTGAGATGTCTGCAGAAGGGTGGACCCCAGGCTGCACTCCTCACCTTCCCCAGCAGTGAGCTGCTGTCAGCACAAAGTCCTCACGAACAAGGAAACCCCCACATCGTTTTCTGTCTGAAATCCTGATCCGAAGAAATGCCATGTAGGGACGAGAGTGAGGCTTGA
>PVJN01045238.1:0-16985 GCA_004026805.1 Lasiurus borealis
TTTTTTTTTTTTTTTAATATATTTTATTGATTTTTTACAGAGAGGAAGGGAGAGAGGTAGAAAGTCAGAAACATCGATGAGAGAGAGAGAGACATCGATCAGCTGCCTCCTGCACACCCCACAGTGGAGATGTGCCCACAAGCAAGGTACATGCCCCCGACCGGAATCGAACCTGGGACCCTTCAGTCCGCAAGCTGACGCTCTATCCACTGAGCCAAACCGGTCTCGGCTCCAATGGTTTTTTTTTTGGCCATGCCCTAACTAATATTTCTAAAATCCTGATGTCCCACCCCCTCCCCGTGACATATAATTCTTATTCAAAAAGTGAACTCCTAGTCATGTAGAGGAAGCCTAAAAGGCCATTAACTTGGTCTAAACAAGCATCCAAAGAACATGGCATCTATAAAAGAACAAAAGGACAATTGAAGTACTGAGGAAGAAATCACTAAGAAATTATTAAAATAATAATATGAAGTGATATGAAAAATAGCAAATAGAGTTTTAAAACATTAGAGAACTAAAATGCATGAATATGTCACAATTTATATCTATATACTGTAGATGTGGCCTCCTAGAACCATAAGAAATGCAGAAAATTCACTGTTAATAACTCATTCTTGAATTGCCCCCCTTTAAAATCAAATTGCCCTTCTATGGAGCATGTGCCCCATGTTGGGAACCATTGCACTAGAACAGTGGTTCTCAACCTTCCTAAGGCCGGGACCCTTGCATACAGTTCCTCATGTGGTGGTGACTCCCCAACCATGAAATTTTGCTACTGTTATGCATTGTGATGTAAATATCCGCATTTTCCGATGGTCTTAGGCGACCCCTGTGAAAGGATCGTTCGACCCCTAAAGGGGTCGCGTCCCACAGATTGAGAACCACTGCTCTAGAAGATGATATATCATAGATTTCAGGTTTGCCCATGTCTACGCAACTTCTATGTTTTTAAAGAGCTTCTGAAAAACCCTGGGAAAATGACTAATAGAATCACTGGCTAGTGTGAGTCTTAATGATTTGCCTTTTGCCTGGGCATACTTATTTTGGAGTTGGCCTAGGATTTTTGTAGCTAGAAATATGCTCACTGATTTTAGCTTGATTGCTGCATTTTATTTATTTTTTTCTCTTTTTACTGTGAGTAATTAAAGTCTCTATTAGATTTTAAGCTTATTGAGGCTTGGATATATGAATTGTCTGTCTTTGAATCCTGGTAGTAGCCAAACCAGTAGTCAACTAGTAATATTTACTGGATGTATGAAAAAATTATTACTACCCCTAAAAATGTATACCCTTTAGTGTTAGGTAAAAATGCCTTTAATATAAATGCTAACATTCCAAAATATCTTCTCAGATTTAGTTTGAACATGAACATTGCAAGAGTTTGCTTAAGAAAAATTGAGTAGATAGACTGGAAATAAGGAGGGAATGGTCATGGGAGAAATGTACTGCCCGAGAGAGAGAGAGAAGAAATGGCAATCACTGGGGTATACTAGCATTGTTAATTTCTATTTATCTGATCCAAAATACAAAATTAAAAATCTAAAAATAACTTAAAAATTGAACCCAACCCCCACAAAATATAACCTATGCAATATCAAGCATAGAAATACTTCGTTATATATAACTTTTCAGTTAAAAGAAAAAGGATTTGGGGCATCCATTTTCCACTAATAGTGAAATAAATGAATCTACTGAAACAAAAATGAATTCTTCATAAACTTATAGAAATTGTAAAAAGAAAAAGGAATTTTTTTTCGAATGAAAATATATTCTACCTAGCATTGTATCCCTTGTTTTTTATATATCTATTATTGACTCATTTTTATTTAGAAGTGTAAATTTCTTCCTAATTAAAGATGGCTGTCATTTTTACTTGTATCTTACATTTTTCATGGAGTTCTGCAGTCCGAATTGGTTGCTTTCTGTGCCTGCCACACATTTATCATGATAATATTTTCTTTTCCATGCCAGGAGTCCTGAAAATTTCTGGTTCTCCTGTTTTTCTTTCTTGGTTTGTTAATAGAAGAACTCCGCTAGTGATTTCTTGAGAATATATGTATGGGAGGAAAATGTTTAAACTTCGTTGCCTAAAAATATTTTTTTCCCTCCCTAAACTTGTGCTTGATAATTCTGCGTTGGTAATTTTTATTGTAAATTTTGAGACACTGCTTCATTGTATTTGAAGTAAAATACACACGCACACATGCACACAGAAACAACAACAACACCTCAACTAGGGGAAAGGCTGCTCCCTATGCCCCTAACCCTAGCTTCCATACCCTCTGCACTTTGTGTACTCCAGGTCTGCAATAGGTAGATTGCTAGCCTAGAGTTATTCAGGTTGGTCTAAATCAGTGGTTCTCAACTTTCCTAAGGCCGCAACCCTGCATACAGTTCCTCATGTGGTGGTGACCCCCAACCATGAAATTTTGCTACTGTTATGCATCGTGATGTAAATATCTGCATTTTCCGATGGTCTTAGGCGACCCCTGTGAAAGGGTCGTTCGACCCCTAAAGGGGTTGCGACCCACAGATTGAGAACCACTGGTCTAAATAGACTCATTTTTCTGATTTTTTGGTGCTGTAGCTTATGATTCTACTTTCAGACTTTTAGGAAGCTTCACTGATGATAATGTTTTGGTAGACCATGTCTTAAAAAATTAATCAAATCTAGCTTTTTCTCTTTTTATTTTTTAAAATTTCTTTATGGGCAAAATTAAAATTTATAATTACTCATTTATGCAAAATTCAATTATAACAAGATTCTGTGTGGTGCTATATGTGAAAGTAACTCCTTATCCCATTAGTTGATATTATAACTATCATGGAATTATGTTTATCTGTTATGGCAGGCTACTAAACTGATGTTAGAATGGTACATCATAAAGAACATTGACTTTGAAAATGTAAAGCTCTGAGTATAAATCTTAGTTCTACCACTAATTAATGTGATTTTGGGGGTTGCCTAATTTCTTAGGGAGGTATTATTATTATTATTATTATTATTAAACTGGAGATATTAACTACTTCATGAGATTATTGAAAGGATTAAAGAAGAGTATGTTATACAAACCATATATGTCCTCAGTGTTGGTTCCTATTGTAGCTGCTGTTGGTAGTGTTATTTAAATAATACTTTTATTACTTACTACTAAATTTCAAAATCTTAGTGTTAAATAAGTTTTGTATATGCTATGTAGTTAGTAGTAGTACAAAGTTCTAGTAATAATGAGATAGTATTCTCAACTACTGAATGAAACCTTTAAACCTTGAGAAGCTTTGTACTACCAAGAACTATTTTAATACTACTGTTTCTATTTTTATTAAAGTAATAACTACCACTGTTCACATAAAAATAATTAAAAGCATAGTATTCATCCCATTCTGAAGCCCACACACCTTTCCTTTTCCCCAAAGTATTGTTTCACAGTTAGTTACTAACATATGGTCTATGGCTTTGTGAATTATTTTACAATTTGGACTACCTAATTTTAATAAACACATCTTCTGAAACATATAGTATATAAAGAATTTTGTTGACATAGACCATATGAATTATATCACTGAAGTTTGGGTTTCTTACATTGCATTTCATTTTTAACTACTCTCCCAAACCCCAGACCCACTTCATGGGTTTCATTATCTAATAGGAAGTTAAATTGAGTTTAGGACTGCAAAAGTTCCCATCATATATCCTATATAATAAAAGCCTAATTTGCAAATCTACCAAACGTCTGAATGACGCTCACTGACCACCAAGGGGGCAGATGCTTAATGCAGGAGCTGCCCCCTGGTGGTCAGTGCACTCCCACAGAAGTGCACTGACCAGAAGCCAGACTCATGAGTGCAGCAGTGGTGGTGGAGCCTCTCCTGCTTCCACCTCTGCAGCAGTGCTAAGGACCTCTCAGTGGACATCCCCTAAGGGGTCCTGGACTGTGAGATATTGTAGGACAGGCTGAGGGAATCCCCAAATCCCTCCAGATGCACGAGTATCATGCACCGGGCCTCTTGTAGCAAATATTTATTGTAACAAACTATTATAAATTGTGAGTCTAAGTGCTGTGTCATTTTATAAGCTTCTAGAGGCCCAGTGCATGAAATTCATACACACAGGGCAGGGGCGGAGGGTGGGGGGACGGTGTCCCTCAGCCCGGCATGTGCCCTCTTGCAGTCTGGGAGCCCTTGGGGGATGTCCAACTGCTGCAGAGGTGGGAGAGGCTCCCGCCATCGCCGCTGTGCTCACCAGCCCTGAGCCCAGCTTCTGGCTGAACTATGCTCCCCCTGTAGTATCGAGTAGAAACCGGCTCTCCAACATCCCCCGAGGGGTCCTGGATTGCAAGAGGGCACAGGCCAGTCCGAAGGACCCCACTGGTGCCTGATTGGGGCCAGGGAGGTTGGACAGCCAGGGAGGGACTGAGGGAGGGCTCCAGGGCATGTCTGACCTGTCTTGCTCAGTCCCGATTGTCTGGACTCCAGCAGCAAGCTAATCTATTGGTCAGAGCATCTTCTCACTGGTGATCTGTGCACGTCACAGTGGTCGTTTTGCAATTTGTTCCATTTGCATATTAGCCTTTTATTATATAGGATTGTTATATAGGATGGTCATTGATTTATTACTTCCCACCCACCCATCCACAATTGGGGCTGGGAAGAAACGTAGGAGGTTGACCAGCTGGGAAGGGACTGTGGGAAGGCTCCACGGCATGTCTGGCCCTTCTCACTTAGTCCCAATCGGCCAGACTCTAGCAGCAAACTAAACTACCAGTCGGAGCATCTGCCTGTGGTCAGTGCATGTCATAGTAACTGGTTGACTGTCTGCCCCTTGGTGTTTAGTGCACGTCATAGTGACTAGCAACTGGTCAACTGTCTGCTCCCTGGTGGTCAGTACACATCATAGTGACTGGTTGACTGATAAACTGTCTGCCCCCTTGTTGTCAGTGTACATCATAGCAAGCATTTGAGTGGCCATAGCCTATCATTAGCATATTATGCTTTGATCGGTTGAATGGATGACTGTATGTATATAACTTAGCATATTAGGCTTTTATTATATAGGAGAATAATGAATTAGGTGTATGATTTTTAGCTTTAGCTTGTAGTATATAATTCTTGATGATCAAGAATTCTTCTATTCCAGGATATTCACAGTAATGATTACTACTTAGTGAATTCTATTTTATACATACAGTGGAAACTGAGACTCTAACCTTGCTTAAGGTTAGATAGTGTATAAGTAGGAGTCTAACTCTGTGTAATTCTAAACTCTGTTCTGCAAAACAAAAGTATTAAGTGGTCTGTTTTAAATAAAATGACAATGATATGAGTAACATATTAGAGATGTCAGTTTTATAGCATTTTTAATCTGGCTAGGAAATACTCTTTACAGCTAGTATGATTATCTTATACTCGGCCTTGTCACTCAGTCTGTCTTCAGAGAAATAGTACAGATTTTGATAAAACCTTTTCCTAATCCTCTAATCCTTGGGCCTGACATAGTAAATTGCTGAGAAATGATGGCAGGCATTATGCTGCCAATTCAAAATGAGTTTTAAAGTCTTACAGCTTTACCTCCTCCCTTATATCATAGATGAGGAAACAACAGAAGACATGTAATTATAATAACAGTTTCAAGCCATTTATTCCCTATAATCTGATAGCAAAAGAACATCAAAACAAAATTTATTTGAACCTGGAAGCTTCTTATATGATTGAAATTGTACCACCTGGTTTATAACTAAATGAACTATCCTCTAAAAGATGTAAACCTGATTAGAAGAGTGGTAATATGAATAGTATGAGGTAAACATGTCCCACTCTCCACATTGTTTGACATTTTCTAAATATATTGAAATTTTTGATATATTTTATGAAGGTACATTTACTATGTAATTTAAAAACACATTATTTGCACTATTTTAATCAAATAACTTATGTTTATAACCCATGGACACAGACAGTAGTTTGGTGAAGACCTGGGGTGGGTGGGTATGAGGTGGGGGAGGTTAAAGAGGGAAAAAAGAGGGTCATCTGTAATACTTTGAAAAATAAAGATACATTTAAAAAATAAAATAGACTGGCATTAGCTAGCATCTTTTCACGAAGTATTTGAAAGACTACAATAATAAGAAAATCTATGAAAATTGATTAAATTTTACTTTTTGAGTTTGGAATCTTCTTTTAGATTGTGCAATTCTATAATTTGAACACCTAGAAATTTCCTTTCATAAAAACTCAAACATGGAATAGATGAATTTATTTTCTTATATTCGTTTCGCAGATTTGTGTCCTTCATTTCATTTGGTTAGGAAAGCTTGTTCTTTGTAACCTCCCAGTTGTTTACCTGGGTCAGTCATTCTCCAGGTCACTAGTCAGGAATAGCATGGGGTTTCACAACTGTTGGTCAATGATAAGCTTCTTGTAGGCAGCAGTTGTCTTATTCATCTTTGTGTGCCACCTGATACCTTGATGAATAAATTATCAAAATATACTTTGGTAATCTAATATCTTTCTCACTCTCACATATACACACATTAATATTTAATAAGCTTTCAGTAAGATTAATGTTGTTTAAGGTTTAGCTTTATCAGGTAAGTTCCATTATTTTCTTTATATAGAGATGAAGTACCTGAGGTTATTTGGATGTTTATCTTCCATAGATTTTATAAAGTTGAGTATTCTTTCATTTTTGTATAGTGGTCTGTTTTAAATAAAAATTTACAATGATATGAGTAACATATTAGAATATAGTATCTCTAGAACTTTTCTCTACAAAATACTCAAAAGAAATTGATTGTACAATTCAACAAGACACTTTTTCTGAAATAGAAACAATACAAGGCCCTTCTATTCCTTGTTTTTGTTTTGTTTGTTTACTTTTCAGGTATGGTTTGTAAAGGGGATACTAAGGAAACATAAGACAAGTCTGTGGTTGTATTTTGTAGGTGGTTGATGACATGCTATATTGAATGTTTAGTGATGATGATATTCTACTGGTAGTTTGATTGTAGAATTTGTAGATTTGAGTTTTAAACTAGTGGCATCAACAGAGAAGTCTCTCTGGCCTTAATGGATGGCCCTAAACCTGGGCAAATAATTTTCTTTAGTTTCAAATTCTTTATGTGTAAAATAATATTGGATTATATATCTTAAAATCCATTCTTGTTTTTTGCTTTCAAGATCTAGTTGAAGCTATGAAGTAGGACTAAATTAACCAGTAGAAAGAAATGGAAAGAGGAAAGAGAAAGCAAAGGAATGGGCATTGGAAGGTAACAGTGGTAGGAAGTCATGACAGTGACCTGCCATGGAAGGCGAGGGGAGCAGTTTTGAAGATATGGTTGGTAAATTGAAGAGGAAAGATTATAGCAAACCTTACAGAGCATTTTTACGTTATTGTGTGAGCCTAATGGTGGGGAGTTGGATAACGTGTGACAACCCTAGCAGTACTGCACTTGTGCACTGTTAGTTACTATCCTCTCATGATTCATTTCTTCATACCATTTGAAGTATATGGAAGTATATAACTGATATTCCATAAATAATCGTGAAATGATGGTATAAAACCTTAGCAATAACAATAACACAGCCCTTTAATGAGTATCTGCAATGTGCCAGCACTGTTGTAAGTAGTGTATGTATAAGCAGTTTTCTACCTTAATCCCTGCTACAAATCTGGGGCAGATATAGATAAAATGGGACACAGTACATGATTCCAGATGAGACCAGGCTATCAAAGGACACTTTCATTTAGTCTCTGCTGATGAAGGAAGACTTATATATCTTTAGTAATCTATAATAATAAAAACATAATATGCCAATTAGACCAGACATCCTTCTGGACAAAGCTGGGGCTGTGAGGGAAGCCCAGGTCCCGGGTGCCTGCCAGTGACCCGAGAGGAAGCCTGGGTCTGGGAGCCTGCTGTTGGCCAGAGGGAAGCCTGAGTCCCAGGTGCCAGAGAGAAGCTGGTGCTGGCAGCTGGGTGAAGAAAGGCTTACTCTTGCGTGAATATTGTGCATCGGGCCTCTAGTGTATGTGTGTGTGTGTGTGTGTGTGTGTGTGTGTGTGTGTGTGTATCCTCACACAAGTATATGTTTTATATTGATTCTAGAGAGAGAGAGAGAAACATTGATAGACTGCCTCACACACACACTCCGACTGGGAATCAAACTCCCAACCTGGGTTTGTGCCCTGACCAGGAATCTAACCTGTGACTCTTCGGTGCATGGGATGGCACTTCAGACAGAGTGACACACTAGCCATGGCTGCCATATATATATTAGAAGCCTGGTGCATGAAATTCATGAACAGCTGGGGTGGGGGGTGGGGGTATCTCTCTCAGCCCAGCCTGCACCCTCTCCAATCTGGAACCCCTCGAGGGATGTCCGACTGCCTATTTAAATGGGCAGTCGGACATCCCTCTCACAATCCAAGACTGCTGGCTCCCAACTGCTTGCCTGCTTGCCTTCCTGATTGCCCCTAACTGCTTCTGCCTGCCAGCCTGATCACCCCTAACCACTCCCCTGCCAGCCTGATTGATGCCTAATTACTCCCCTGCCAGCCTGATTGCCTGTAACTGCCCTACTCTGTAGGCCCAGTTGCCCCCAACTTCCCTCCGCTGCCAGCCTGGTCACACTTAACTGCCCTCCCCTGCTGACCTGATTGCTCACAACTGCCCTCCCTTGCTAGACATCTTGTGGTGGCCGTCTTATGTCCACATGGGGGTAGGATCTTTGACCACATAGGGACAACCATCTTGTGTATTGGAGTGATGGTCAATTTGCATATTACTCTTTTATTAGTTAGGACAGAGGCATAGGTGGGGGCCGGCTGGTTTGCCCTGAAGGGTGTTCTGAATCAGGGTGGGGATTCCCTTGGGGCATAGGATGGCCTGAATTTATTTATCTTCTATAATTGAAACTTTGTAGCCTTGAGTGGAGGCTAGGGCAGGCCAGGGTGAGCGGAAAGCTTGGCTTCCTCCATCTCCAGGGAAACCCAAGCCTCCTGCTTACTCCAGCTCTGTGACTGCTGCCATTTCTGTTGGGATTTATTTATCTTCTATAACCTAAACTTTGTAGCCCTGAGTGGAGTCCACAGCTGGCTAGGGTTGCAGAAGCTTGGCTTCCTCCATTGCCATGGAAACCCAAGCCACCTGCTCTCTCTCTGGCTGCAGCCATCTTGGTTGGTTTAATTTGCATAGTTGCTCCTGATTGGCTGGTGGGCATGGCTTGGTGAAGTGGAGGTACAGCAATTTGCATATCACTCTTTTATTAGATAGGATTGTATAGACTGTTTTCAAATGACTAATTTTGTATTTCACTTATTTAGTAAATGTTTGTTATTTTACTAATAGTACTGAATTGACACACTACTTTAGTTAGCTTGGAACTACTATCTTGAAATTCTACACATGAGATATATTAAACCAGAAAGCAGTGAGAATAAATACTGGTTCTCTTGACACTTACCTTGATGGCTTTCCCAGCTCTTTTTTCTTTTTCAATACTTAACTTGGGATTTCCCCGAGAAATTGTTCGCATGTCACACAAGAGAATTTGAGACTTCACAACCCACCATTGCTGTTATTAATAATTTACTCAAATCTGCATTTGTCTATCTTAGCTGCTTACCTTATTCTTAGGTTTGGCTCTGATTGAATTTTGGCTGTTTCCAGCAAAAGATGAGGAATACTCAAAAAGCTGAAATTTTTACAATTTATAGTTTCAAGGTACAAAACAGAAATAAAGAATATCCTGAGTAGGGGCCATCGAAATACTATTCAACTGTATTTTTAATACAAGGAAGCCTTATGTAGAGTCGAACATAAAATATTTGGTCAATATATGCCATTTTAAAGTGAATTAGTAGAGAAAAGATGTGATTGTGCTATGATTCTGGGTACATTCTAGATATTAGTTTATGCTTTAAGTACATGTTCTTAGTATATTCCACATATTATATCTTCCCTTCTCCTACTTGAAAATCAGCCATTTTTATGTTAATAGTATAAATCTCAGCAAATGTAGGGATTATTAGGATTTAGGATATATTGAATTATAATGCAATATTTAGGCTATCCTTGTGGGAAATTAACTCAAGCAGTGAAATAAATAATTCTGATTTAAATTTCACAATAAATCATAACAGCTTGGAAGAAGCAATTTGGCACCAGGAGCAAACAGTAGGAAGATCTGAGCTGTTTTATTTATTTATCTTTTATTTTTATTTTTTTTATCACAGGAATATGTTTAGGCAAAGAAATGGAGTATAAAAGTTGATAGCACTCTTAGCTATGAAGTCATATTTTAAAGTATTGTACATTGTATAGTTGGTAACCAACATTATAACTTGTAATACTAATTTTGATAGTCTTTTATGCCATGGGATAAGATTAAAAGCTATAGAATGTATTGAAACAATCTTTATTTTTTTATAATTCCATTTCTTCCTCAATTCTTCTACAGGGAAGAGAGGACAATTAAGTAGATGGCTATTACTAAAGAAAGTGAAACCTTATCTAGGATTGTTGTAATATTTAGCCTGGAACTTACCTTTTCTTTAGCAGGAAGCACTGGAGAGAGACCACTTATAAGTTTTGCTTATGGTGCTTCACACTTTAGTTGTTCTTAGTATGCTTCAGAGAGGCTCAATGCTGTTCTTGCCTCTTCAGTTGATGGAATGGAAAGATGAAGAAATAGACATTTACACAGTGTCAGAGTGGGTTGTGAGAATATGGGAGAAAAAGGAATTTAGATAAATATTATTGATTGCTTATTTAATTTTATGAAGGGGAAGCAATAAAGGAAATAAAACTAGTCTGTCTATACAAACAGAAAATTTCCCTAGTTGCCCATACTTCTTTAGGGATATAATCTGCAACCACAATGATGGCATAGATCACTGTGTGTATCTTTTTTTATTCTTTTTGAAAGCAGTTATTTATAATTTCTTCTATTGTGTGATCAACTCTAGCTATTTAAAAATCAGAGATACAGTTTCCAGGATCCAAAATGCACCCTCGTGATATGTAGACATACAGTTATTTGTCTACTTATTCTAAAATGGACGGAACTAGTGTGTGTGTGTGTGTGTGTGTGTGTGTGTGTGTGTGTATTTTTTGATGTATTTAAATTTTTTTGCACTTATAGTTGACATGCAATATTATTTTAGTTTCAGGTATGAAACAGAGTGACCTGAACTACTCTTGAATTAGCCAAAGAATTGCACACTCCTCTGTCCCGTTTCCTCATCTTCCCTCTCATCTAGATTCACCTTCAACTACTGAATCCAGAAAAGTTGCTAGGAGTTTAGAGTATACTAAATGAGATCGCTGAGTTTGGCTTTCCCCTGGAAATGACAATGCTAGTTATCTTTACCAAGTGCTTATTAAATTAAATGTCAGCCACTACTTTAAGTGCTTTCTTTACAACAGCCTTATTACATTGTTTCCTCAGAACATGATAATGTATATATTGCCTCATTACATATGAGGGAACAGGGAGTATTCAGCTGTGATCTTGTCAGAGACTATTTGTTACTGGGTTAACTTTATTAGCTGTGAATTATGCAAAAGGAGGGGGGAATAACAATAAATGGATAAAAATGGATTTAAAAAGTAGAGTTTTATTTCCCACCCCCCTCAAAGAAAAAGTGCATGTTCATGGCTCTTCTTAAGATGTTGAAAGATTAGAAACAACCTAGAGGTTCTACAGGTAATGACGTTGTATACACAGTGTTTTATCATGTTTCTATTAGAATTAGTAATGGATTATTATTGCTTCCTGTAAAGATGCACTGAAAATGGTAAGTGAAAAAAAAAAGCCCACAAATTTATATCCTCACTGACAAAATATAGATCTGTATAGCACTTTATAACCAAAAAATGTATATCTCTACTAATACAACTTTGAAAGCCTGACAAAGGGCAGACAGAATGAGGAGGGGAAGCTGACAAATATGTTTGGAAAGCAGGGTTGGCCTGCCTGACCCCATGTAGCTCAGTGGTTGAGCATCGGCCCATTCAATTACGGTCAGGACATAATGCCAGGGTTGCGGGTTCAATTCCCAGTAAGAGGCAGTTGATCGATGTTTCTCTCTTATTGGTGATGTTCCTCTCATCAGTGTTTTTTCTCTCTATCCCTCTTCTCTCTAAAATGTATTGTATATACATGCACATGTGCATACACACACACACACACACACACACACACACACACACACATTTATTTATTAAAGTAGTGTTGGCCAATTGAGTAAAGAAAACAGGCAAACTGAAGGATTTTGTCCTATGTTAAATGTTCGAAAAACCTAGGGAACAAAAACTCTACACCCTAGAAATGGAAATTTTTTGAGAAGTTGTAGGGCAGTATGTATTTTCCCAAAGCGCTGTTAAAATTTTTTATAAAGGTTAATAGGCATTACATAAAAGTATAGTGAAGCAGACCTGGGAAATTTAGGTTTCATAAAATTAAACAGATTCTCTTGTGTAGGACTGAACAGCCCCTTTACAATACTGAGCATTTTCTAGGTGAGCAGCATTTCATAAACTCAGCTCTCTGAGGCCACAGACCTGCTCGGTTCTTGTTATGGGAACAGTTTCTACAGAAGATACTTTGGGAAACACACTGGAATGTTGCTGAAAGTGGGCATGAGCAGGCGGGAGGAGTGCATCTTGTGGTTCCCAGTGGGTGGGTAAGTAGCCTGAGGGGTAATAAGTTATAATGCACCTTAGCGGAAATTTCCCAAAATGAGGGATTGCGTGTCTTTGCCACTACATCTTTTGCTTTTGAATAAAAATTCATGAAAATAAATTCTGTGGCTAACCTAAAAGTAATCTTTGTTTTTCACATCAGAAGTATGATGTATGGAGAAGTCATACTAGAGACTCTGCATTTGATTTATGTTTAATCTGTTAGGATTTAAGATAATTCTGTTATAAATTTGTAAAGAAATAGCACGTAGCTCTTGTTTGGTTTTAAGGAACTAGCAGGTGAATAACAGATGAAGATTCTATTTGTATTTTAGTAGAACCTGATGGCGTTCTCAGTGTCCTCTCTCCCCTCACGCAGCCCCAGTAGATTTCCTGCCCCCTCCTCACTTCAGCATGCCAGGCAATTGCAAAGCCGACCAGAGCCAGTGCATTGGAGCTCTTGGCAGCACCCGCTCAGCTGTCTGTTCCCTCCCCAGAAACCCTGGCCTTCCTTGGCCTCTGCAATGCTGCACTCACCTGGCTAGGGGCCTCTTCTTTGGCACTTTTCAGTTTGCTGTGCAGGTTCCCCTGCTGATTTCTAAGTGTTAGACACCTAAGCGCTCAGTGTTGGACCCCCTTTTCCCTTTCTGTCCTCTCTTCCTAGGTGGTTTCCTTCAGTGTGATTCTGCATATCCGCTGCATGCCGAGGACTCCCAGATCTGTTTTCTCCACTAAAAACCAACCAGTGTGCTCAAGCCACAGATACCTGCTCTCCCTGAAATGTCTCACAGTTACCTCAAGATTTATGTCCAAAATCAGTTTCTGATAATGCCCTCTATTCTCAGCTACCTCTTTACTCACTTGCCTGCCTGCTAATGGCATTACCATTCAGAGTTCTCCTCTACTATCTCTTAACTTGAAGGACCTCTTCCTTTTCCCTCATCTCCTTTATTCCCTCTCTTCACTCAGTTATCATTGGGAATATCAATCAGATCATGACCCTCAGTTTAAATAAAGCCTTATGAAGACTTCCCACCACACAATTTTGAACCAAATGGAGCTCCTTATCCTGGCCGTATAGGGACATTTACAGTGTGGTCCTTGGCCCCTTCCTACCTCATGTTGTACAGCATCCCCTTTGCTTTCCATGTCGCAGGAAATTTCTATTCTCAGTCCCTAAAGCATACCAACCTCTTTCTCCATACATGCTGTGGCTTTTACTTGGAGCAGCTTTCTGCCTGTCCATGGCATGCTGACTCCTGGTCACCAGTCAGCGTCTCCTCAGGAAGACTTCGCCAGCTGCCCACAACAGGCTGGTGCCTCCCCTGTCCCAGGACGTGTGCCTCTGCCCTGTTCTTTCAGAGCACCAGCCCCATTCATGCTGACTTGTCCTCTGTCTCCACATTTGAGTGTAAACTCCTGGGGGTATAGACCATGTTCATTTTATTCACTAATTAATGACCAATGTATAAGAAAGTACCCTATAAAGTGTTTTTGTTGAACCAAAAAACTGTGAGTGCCTGATTCTGAGCTAAAACATCTCCACATGTAAAGGATTTATTTTCTATATAACTTCCTTTATTCTGAGTATACAGAATATGTATGTGTCCATATTTGTGAGCTCAGAGTATTTGTTTCATTCAACAAATATTGATTTAGCACAGTGCTAGTGTAGGGGTAAATGATAAATAAGCTTGATTCTGAGAGCTCATAATCAAGTAGGTAAAACAGATAAGTAAACACATCATTGTAATACAGTACAATAGGTACTACAGTTAAGGCTTGTACTAGGGTCATCAGAAGCACCAAATACAAGCATTTTTTAAGGGGTCCCTTCAAAGGGCTATGACACAGGCTGGGTCTTGAAATATAGCCAGGCCCACTAGGCAGGTCAGGTGGGAGTGAGCATGCTAGAAGGACATACTGAGGTACGGTATTAAGTGGCAGATATTAAAACAGCAGAATGGCCCTGGTTCCTCAGTTTTTGATAGCAAACGTTATGAGGTTGGATGGCAAGACACCTAAAAAACAAAAACAAAAAAACCCCCACTTTACCCAAATCTATTCAGTTACTGAGTTTGAATGGGGAAAGGTCTAGTGGCTATAATGAAAAAAATATGTGGGAGACATCAGGGCCCAAGGTCAGAGGTCCAGGCAGAGAACGGTCCCTGTGTGGGCCCAGGGTGGGACTTCAGAGCCAACAAAAGGTTTTACCCAGCAGCTAAGGATGAGAGTTTTGGAAAAGTCCTTCTGGTGACAGGAGAAGAGCAGAGTGAGGGTATGGGGCTACAGGCAGGCAGGTCAGAGGCTGAAGAGTTGCTAGACAAGAGACAAGGAGGGGATGAAATGGTAAAGGGAGGAAGGGAACAGGTTCAAGAGATTTCAAAAACACTCTATGGTAGGAAGAGGGAAAATCATTTCCAGATATCTGCTGGTTTGCAGAACTAGGTAGACAGAAATGTTGTGCAGTGGGAGTTCAGAGGGCACTGGTAAGGAGCCCATTTTCAGAGGAAAGATGATTCCTTTTGAAATTGCTGAGCTTGAAGTAATAATAGGATACATCTTCATAAGTATGAGATGAATAAGACAGGTATTCATGGTATTAAGAGATCCAGTCATTATGGTGCATGTGACAGTTAACATACATTAGTTAAGACCCAGGGGAAGACATGCAGATGGAGAAAACCACCAAGGACAGGGTCGTGGGGAACATGCATGTTTAAGGAAATGCTACTGGAGGAGAAGTCTCTACAATTATGACATGAAAAGAATCGTCAGAGAGGTGGGAAGACAGCAGACCTGACTTTCAAAGAGAAGGACATAACTCAGGTGTCGTGTGCCATAGGAGCACCATGTTACCAACGGGAAAGCAATAATCCATCATAAGCACATTGTTTTTATGACTGCAGACCAGACTTATAGCTCTCCCTAATTGTTTTTTAAAAAATATGTGACTAATCAAAGGAGGGGAAAGGATGAATGAGTATGTGGTTGGATTAACTCAATTTGGTCTCTACCTCTGGAAAGTCAGCTCAGTACACCAGCGTATTGGGATGGCAGTATATTTTCATGTAAACTAATAGACTATATCTTCATCATATACCATACAATGACGTTGTATAGCACTTTGATGCAACTTTATTACTGATCATACAGTGACCATTAACACTACTGGTATAGAAATGATAAAGGGAGGTATGTCAGCTGGAGAAGGCAGATGCCCTTGGTACAGTCTCAATTCAGAGCCTGATCCATAGCTTTGGTCAGGCTATGGGGATGCATTCCATGTTAACCCGACTCCTACAATACTAATTTACAAACACACACACACACAAAAAATGGATTGTCAATTGAGAAATTAAAGTGAAACACATAATTGAGCAGATAAACAATTCATGCTTGTTGATATTCTCTATATAGATATCAAACGTTATAACAATGAAATGTAGCAAAAGGTTGATAAATATAAGCAGGTAAATTGCAAGGGCATTTGTCTGAATAATCTTATTTTGAATGTGGGAGAAGAAGACCTGCTTGTATATTCAGAGTTCTATGCCAGGTACTATAAATAAAACCTACCTGTAGGTGAGGGCCAGAGAGTAGGTGGCATGTAGGGACAGAGACAAATAAGTAGTTGCTCTGAAGTAAGTGGCCATCCAGTTGGAGACAAGTGGCATTCCCTGAGCCTAACTAACCTCATTTCTTACTCTAAGAGCACTGGTATGAGGGACTTGGAATGCTTTGTGTTAGTAAATACTGTTTATTGCAAGTGGTTTTTGAAATGCATTGTAATTCTATAATGATTTTTCTTTGAACCTGCAGGTTCTCCTGAAAAGAAAATCGAACATTCATCCACGAATCAAGAAAATATCCCTGCAAGCACTCTGAAGAGTAGAAAGACAAGTCCAGTGTCTAAAGATCACCGGGCTGGAAAGAAAACCTCAGAGAATTCATCTGTACAGGGTCAGGTGCAGAAGGGAAATGACGAATCTGAGAGCGATTTTGAATCGGATCCCCCTTCTCCTAAGAGCAGTGAAGAGGAAGAGCAAGAGGATGAAGAAGTTCTTCAGGGAGGACAAGATTTCAACGATGATGATACTGAACCAGAAAATCTGGGTCATAGGCCTCTCCTCATGGACTCTGAGGATGAGGAAGAGGAAGAGAAACACAGCTCTGATTCTGATGATGAACAGGCCAAAGTCAGTTACAATGCCGGGAGCCCTGCCTACAGAGACAAACCCGGCAGTGGACCAATCCAAGATCCGAATACAGCACTCCCCAGCTCACCCCAAGTGCCCT
>PVJN01045239.1:0-16984 GCA_004026805.1 Lasiurus borealis
CTCTCTACACACACACACACACACACACACACACACACACACAGAGTGGAAATATCATTATGTGTTCAGAGATCACAATCTGGCTACTCAATGTATATTTGCAAAATCCTTTACTTGGGACTGTCTCTCTTACTGGCTGCTCTCCATACCCCTGGCCTACTAACTCATTCTCCTTTCACCAAACATGCTTTACCCCCAGGTTTTACACGATCCAGTAATATGGAAAAGTGACTTATAAAATTTATAACATTTGATATGAAGATATACTGAGAAAGTAAAAAACAACAACACCCAAACAGCAAATGCTATTGCCCCCTTCTACCTTGCTTCATCCACCTTGGCAATACAGTGTCCCATCTGATTGCATGGACTACCTGAGCAGACTATGGAGACCTGCTGAGCCACTGTTTATAACCCCTTGAAACAACTTAATACCCATTTAAAGGCAAAGTTAACGGAATCATTTTCCTTTTCCAAACCAACTTGAAGCACTATCCACATAATAGCTCTATGTGTACAGCCACTTACGACATAAAACACCCTCTAAATTATATTTCTTTTTTACTTCTCAGTATCCTGAATACCCTGCTCTCTTCTGCTTTTGTTTCATTCCTAACAACCTTCTTTTGGGAAACCCTTGAGGAACCAATTTCTTTCAGAGGCCTAAACCTCTCCAATTCTCTCCATACAGTTGTCAGTTGGTTTACAGTTTTATTTTACCCTACACACAAGCTAGTAAATGTGTTTCACGGATGCCGAAGACACATGATTCTTGGGTCAGAGAGAAAGGACTTTATCACCCACAGTATATCAAGCAGTGTAAGCACCAGCATATTTGTGTCACTTCTCCTCGACTCCAGGTCCCACAGGGCCCAGAGACTCTTACATTCGCAATGAATTGTGTTACAAAGAAAGGAACACTGAGCTTCGGGAATCCACCACTTTTATAGCAAGCAGTGAGGAAATCTGCTAAGCCTGATGTTGGTCCTGGAGAAAAACATTCCCTCATTCCTTAAGTTTTCTCATCACAGCCTTGGGAAATGGCCAGGACAAAGGATGGTCATGTAGACCTGACATCCCTCAACAAAAATTACCTCAAAATAGATCGCAGTCCTAAACATAAAATGCAAAACTATAAGTCTCCTAGAAGATAACATTGGAGAAAAGCTAGATAAATTTGGGTATTTCAATGACTTTTCAGATGCAATGCCAAAGGCACAATTCATGAAGGAAATAACTGATAAGCTTCTGCTCAGTGAAAGACAATGCCAAGAGAATGAAAAGCCACAGACTAGGAGAAAATATTTACAAACTATATATCTGAAAAAGGACTGTTGCCCCAAATATACAAAGAACTCTTAAAACTCAACAACAAGGAAATGAACAACCCGATTTAAAAGTGGGCCAAAGACCTTGAGAGACACCTCACCAAGGAAGATATACAGATGGCAAATAAGCATATGAAAAGATGCTCCACATCATTTATGTCATCAGAGAAATGTGAGTTAACACAACCATGAGATACCACTGCACACCTATAAGAATGGTCAAATCCAGGACACTGACCACACCAAAATGCTCAGGAGGGTGTGGAGCAGCAAGCACCCTTATTCAATGTTGGTGGGAATGCACAGCGGTTCACCTCGGAACTGAAGACAGACACTTGGGAAGACAGTTGAAAGGTTTCTTACAAAACTAAACATACTCTCACTATACAACCCAGTAATCATGCTTCTTAGGATTTATCCAAATGAGACAAAAACTTATGTCCGCTCAAAAATCTGTGCATGAATGTTTACAGTGGTTGTCTTGAGAACTGCCCAAACTTGGAATCCACCAGGACATGATACCCTTCAGCAGGTGAATGGATAAATAAACTGTGGTACATCCAGACAACGGGATATTACTCAGCACTAAACAGAAATGAACTGTCAAGCCATAAAAAGATATGAAGGAAACTTCAATGCATATTATGAAGTAAGAGAAGTCCATCTGAAAACTACAAACTATATGATTTTAACGATAAGACATTTAGAAAGCGGTGACAGACAGCTTTAGTAACTACTAAAAGTTACAGCTAAAAGATCAGTGGTTGCCAGGGAAGAAAGTGATGAACATGCAGAGCACAGAGAATTTTTAGGGCAGCAAAAAATAGTCTAATACCATAAAATAATGGTTCATGTCATTACCCATTTGTTCAAATCCATAGAATGTACAACACCAAGAGTGAACCCTAAGGCAAACTATGAACTCTGAATGATTATGATGTATTAATATAGTTTTTTTTTTTGGTACTGAGTAATGGGGAGGGAGGGCATGTGTGAAGTGAGGGGCATATGGGAAATCTCTGTACCTTCCCCTCAATTTTATCTCTCAACCTAAAACTACTCAAACAGTAGTCTCAATTTTTTAAGAATCAAAGAGAGGGAGAGAGAGAAAAAAGAGTGCTCAGTGCCTTACATTCTTAGGACACCTAGCAAGATGTATAAGAGAGTAAGAAACCCAGGGAGGCCCTGCTTGTGTGGCTCAGTTGGTTGGGTGTTGTCCCTTGCATCAAAAGGCTGTCAGTTCGATTCCGGTCAGTACACATGTACAGGTTGCAGCTAGATCTCTGGTAGGGGGTACGTAGGAGGCAGCCAATGGGTGTTTCTCTCTCTTTCTCTGTCCCTTCCTCTCTCTCTCTAAAAATCAATTTAAATAATCATTTTTAAAAAGCCCAAAGGGCATGGCTCTCTCCCCAGCAATCTACTATTTCCTTCCCGCCCCCGTGTTGTGAGATGGTTGTCTATTGTGCCTAAGTCACACTACGATCCATGAGTAGCTTTTCCAAAAGGAAATCTTTTGCAACTAAATCTTTTAATACAAAAAAAAAAAAAAAAAAAAAACACGTTCTAAACTAGAATTGACTGAGGTGATTTGCATCAACAAATTCAAGTTTTCCCACATTATCAAAAATAGAGCCAGTGAACTGAATCCAGTTACAGAGTAATGGACATCTACCTCTTTAGCTGATCTGAGTGTTGGAAATGTAAATTATTCAACCTATTACATTAATTATACAAATGGCTTACCAAACATATCCTATTATGCAAAGAAACAACAATGGTCATCACTAAATTAGCACCAGGTTAAGTTTTTTTGTTTGTTTGTTTTGTTTTTCATTACAATATTAAACTCTTGTGACTTGAAAGGTAGAAAAAATACTTCTTGGGGATTACTAACAATTTATTAGGCTATCTCTAGAATTTCCCTTTCCACCATTAGCTCCTTTAGAAAGAAAGAGAGTTCATTAATTCACTAGATAGTAGTTACTAAATGCAGTTTAGTAAATATAAAGAAAATAGAGGTCTGGTGCATGCAATTTGTGCACTGGGAGCAGTGTCCCTCAGCCCAACCTGCATCCTCTCCAATCTGGGATCCCTCGGGGGATGTCCAACTGCCTGTTTAGGGGGATGGGGCCTAAACAGGCAGTCCAACATCCCTTTCATAATCTAGGACTGCTGGCTCCCCGCTGCTTGCCTGCCTGCCTGAGTGCCCATAACAGCTTCTGCCTGCCAGCCTGATCACCTGCTAACCACTCCCCTGCCAGCCCAATCATCTCCAACTGTCCTCCCTAGACAACCTGGTCAACCCCAAATGCCCTGCCCTGCATATATATTCCCTCTTTATTAGATAGGGTTTTTTCTTTAGCATATTGGACAGCCCTAACTGATTTGGTTCAGTGGATGGAGCATGGGCCTGCAGACTTAAGGGCATGTACCTTGGTTGGGGGCACATACCTAGTGGGGAGTGTGCAGAAGGCAGTTGATTGATGTTTCTCTCTCATAGATGTTTCTAACTCTCTATTCTTGTCCCTTCCTTTCTATAAAATATCAATAAAACATATATTTAAAAAAAGAAATATTTAAGATTCCTCCATATCTGCCTGGCTGGTATGACTCAGTCAGTGGTTGAGACCCCAGGCTGCCACCGCTGGAAGGGGATCACACCCCGGCCAGGCTGAGACTCCAGCTCAGGCTGCTGCCCCTGGCCGGGGATCAGGCTTGGCGCTGGCGCCTCCCAGCCAGACACCCGGGGCTGCTGCGGCTGGGCAGGGATCGCTGTGTGGGGGGCGGGTGCCTCCCAGCCAGATACCCTGGACTGCCACCGCTGGGCAGACTGGGGACTCTGGTGAGACTAAGAAGACTGGGTGCCGCCATTTTGTCGCAGAGTGACAGTTAATTTGCAGATTACTCTTTTGTTAGATAGGATAGTATACGGTTAAGGATTTAAGCTGATCCAGTAACAAACTGCAAGTAATTTTAAAAACAAACACAAAAAAATACGTATTTTAGGTCAACCAGTACAGATGTGTTCCAGCAACATCAGATGTGAGGAATACAACCGTGAAAACATGGGAGTCCCTACCCTAAAGAATTTGGGCCATGTCATATTCACTGGTGCTTCTTTAATAGCCTATTTTACTCCTCAACAAGCACAATGTCTCTATTCATGAATCGCCTGTGCTTTCCTCTATGAGAATATTATGGATGTTCTTGGCTTTAGAATTCAGTGGATTATCCCATGGGAGGAAGAAGGTGACTCACTTGAACATTCTCAAATCTTTTTAGTTTCTACACTGCCTAATCCAGTAGCCACTAATCCCATATGGCACCTTAAATGTAATTACAATGAAATAAAACTTAAAAATTAGTTCCTCAGTTATACTAACTGTACTCCAAGTGGCTACTACATCGCACAGCACAGATTTTGGGCATTTCCATCATCGCACAAGGTTCTAATGAACTTATTGAACCATTCTGATATAAGGGGCTACATATGAAAACAGGTTACAAATTTTAGCAAACAAATACTGTCTTCTTCAATACTCACATGCTACCACCTAGCACTAGTAAGTTACTTACATTCTTTTTGTCAATGCGGTCTACACTAGCTGAAATACGGACCTCTATTGAATATGGTTTTAACTGTAATATAAGCCCAAATAATCACTTTTTAATTACATCTTGTTTGTAGCACAATACAGTGAATATGCAAAAAAAATTATCCTTATATTATTTGTTAATTATTGTATTATTTATTATTATTTTCCTACGTTTGCCCACCCCTACAGGTGACTGGGAAAGCATAATGAAAGTACCTAAATAACGGCAATAATGCAATCAATAAGCAATTCAACATGGAAGACATCTTAAAGAAACTTACCCTCCTTCACTTTCCGCTTCCTCTGAACTATTGCTTGACCCTGAACTTTGAACTGTGGCAAGCCTTCTTTTCCTAGCTCTGTGCTGAGGACTAATCCTATGAGCAGTTGTCTTTCCTCCAAGTTCGCCACGTACGCATTCCTCCAGCTTTGGAATGGTTTCTTTAAGAATTCTGATTTCCTCTCTGAGTTCGTCCATATTTCTCAGTAATTCGTTTAACTTCTCCAGGATCTGAAGCTGCTGCCTTCCTTGGAAGATCGCCGCTGTTCCTTGGTCACTCTGCATCTCATCTTGCAAAGTCACCGAACCAAACGCATTACCCAGAGAAAGAAACGTAGGGAAAGTCACGGCCGTCCTTGCTTTACAAACCTTGTGGTACCACAAGAGCAGCAAACTGATTCCAGTAGTTCCCACCATGACGCCCACTATCAGTTCTTTGTTTGTGGAGTGAGGCATTTCTTGTGTTTTTTATTACTTGTTTCTAAAATTAAAAAGCATAAGTGTGAATGAATGTTGTCTCTGTCTCTGTACAAAACAGTTAGAGCTTTTTTAAACAACAAAAGCCAAGTCTATAACACCATACAGACACAAAAAATACTTGATAAATCATAAACTAAAATTTATTGCATTTATAATGTATGTGGCCCAGTGGAAATATCTGCTTTAAGGATAGTATTGAAGTCCATTGTAAAGTATCAAAGTAGTCTACATGACTGATCTGACATTTACTCTACCATATCTTTGTAAAGGGTGTGACAGAGGTAAAAGCATCATCATAAATTTCTGAAAAAAAACTATTTATGAGTTAAAATTATGCTTAACTGTGTTTGAACCTTTTATTTGTATAAAATTAACTAGTACTGTATGCTGATTTCGGGTCTTATCTAATCTTTAAAGAAGGCCAAAAAGAAGCTCTTCCTTAGCACCTAGTTCACATTTGTATTTATATTTAGAGTGCTAAACATTTTAAAACCCCAGAGCTTTGAGGTTCAAAATATATTAGAGAACTTTGGCAGGTTTGTCACCCAACCCCCATCCCTGTTTTTTTCAACATGGGAAGCAGAAATGCTAACATAGCTGCAGCCTTCATCTCCTTTCTTCTAGGACCCAGAAATCTGCTCCTTACATTTCTATTTCTGTCTGGAGTCTTAATGTTTTCCTTTCCTTCAAATTTTAACTTAAACATTTTTCAGTTGATTTTAGAAAGATAGAAAGAGGAAGGGAGAGAGAGACATGGCTTTGTTGTTCTGCTTATTCATGCTTTTACTGGTCGTTTCTTGGCATTGGGGATGATGCTCTAACCAAATGAGCTACCCTACCAGCGCTCAAACTTTAACTTTAAAAAAAAGAAGTAACAAAAAGTCATTTAATTGACTCTGTTCTCCTGAAATGTCACCTTTCTGCATTCAAGGCCCAAGCTTTGGCCCACCTGATTCCATATAACTACAGCTTATTTTGACTAAATGAACCTAATCATTCTTTAGTATATATCCCACCTTCACTAGTTTTATTGCTTGTCTCTGTTCTTAAAGTCAAAAGACCATTAAAGGAAAATAATAACATACAGCCCTCTTTCCTTCTGAGACTTTAAAATGGCACTCAGTATATTAGAGCTACAATGAACTTATGTAATTAGAGTACAATATAGTAAGGCTTTTTTACAGACTGAGAATTTCCCCAAATTGTTTTTCCCATCAATTTCCCCTATTTTGTATTAAATTTTGTGAGCAACTTGGAAGAGCATTACAAATAATGGTAAACGGTCTATGATAGAACATAAAATTTATAATTAAAAAAATTTTTTCTCAACACGTCCTAACGCAGATCATTACAGCCCTGCCACGTCTGATCCCTGAGGAAAAGGAAACAAAGGAGGAGAATTCTCTAATCTCCCCAAGTTTATAATCGCAGGAGAAAACCAAGCAGAGCCTGGTGGTCTCACTGAGTTGGCCAGAGTTCCGAGTTCAGAAGAAATGAAGCACCTACAGTCTGCGTGGCATGGTCGCGAGGCCACGGAGGGATGCAGGGAAAGAGCTCCAAAAACAGGTACCCGAGTGTCCTTACACCTGTGACTGAATACCAGCCAGCACCTGCACAGAGTCAAACCCCAGCCCCCCAGGGAAAGAGCCATTCCTTGGAGCTGTTAGCTTACCCCATTCCTAAAGATGACACAGAACTGGGATGTGTTTGAGTTCAGGGCTTATGAAATACATGAGCCTCTTTCTGCAGGGAACTCAGCAGGGCAATGCCTTAGCAATCCTGAGCAGCGGGCTTAATTAACCCTAGAGTTAAGGCTATTTAGACTTGTCCTAAGACAGCTTTAAACTAAAGGACCAAAATTATTTTTTTAAGTAACTTAACTGCCTTCAAGAGAGAGAGAAGAGATCAATACTCTTTAAAGTAGTAAAGAAAAATCCAGATCTCAACAACATTAAAATCAGTGTTGATCATCCAATCAAAAATTACTAGATATGAAAAGAAGCAGGAAAATGTTATGACTACTATTACAAATATGTTCACTATTAATATAAATATTAAACATAGGTTAATAACAGAGGTCCTGGCCAAGGTTTCAGGTTCAATCCCCAGTCAGGGTACACAGAAGAACCAACCAGTGAATGCATGTAGAAGTGGAACAACCAATAGATGTTTCTTTCTTTCTCCCGTTCTCTCTGCCTCTGTCTAAAATCAATCAATAAAAAAATTATTTTACAATGTATTAACTATATAATTAGATATAAGTATTATTCCGGTTACAAGATTCAATTTGTAACGACAGTGAAAAATGACGGACATTATTTTAACTTAAATTTTTGTCATCTGAAATGAATGTGTAATAAATAATTAAAGGTTATTCAGAGATGAGAATCAAGAATTCTACTGAAATATATCAAAATGTTGACTCAAAAAAATGTTTTAGCTTTGTTTTTATGTTGACATTATTACAGATGTCCCATCTCCCCCTCCTCCCTTTGCCCACCTCCTCCCAGACTCCCCCTTCAGCCTGGCCATGGTCACACTACAGTCTGTGCACATATGCTCTTTGGCTAATCCCTGCACTTTCTTTCATCCAGTCTCCCCTACCCATCTCTCTGAGGGCTGTCTGTTTATTGTGTTCATTAAATTCTACACATAGGTTAGATCATGTGGTATTTGTAGCGAAAGAAATGTCCATTTAAAAATTTCTTTGTAGACAGTCACGAAAAATTAACTTCAGAAAACATTTAACTTTTTTTATGTTCTAGTTTAACTTTTAAGTAAAACTAATACTTAGTACTAAGTTCATTATAATGCTTTTAGCAATATCTAGCACACATTCACTTAATTCATCAGCAGATTCTTAGGGGAAATACGCAAAACACGCAGCTGATAAAGCCGGGGAATGAATGAAACATCTTGCAGGAAGGGGAATGGACGGGGGAGTGTAAAGGGACATTTTGGGTTACGGACAAGCCTGAGGTATAAGATTCCCAAGGAATCGCTCCACGATCTTGAATTAGAGATCAGGTTTCCTACAGCGACCTGGATAATCTGATCCTGTTAAGTCTATCCTCTCTCTCTCACCAGGTTTTTATTATTATTATTTATTTATTTATATTTTATAAATAAATTTATTTATTTATTATTTATTTATTTATAAATTTATTTATTAAAAATAGAAAGGAAAACAGGATTTGATTATAAAAGAAACTTGACTGTTTCAAGCACCTGGAAAACAGGATTTGACTATAAAAGAAACTTGACTGTTTCAAGCACCTGGAGATGGAAGCTTTTTTTTAAAAATTTTTTTTTTTACAGAGAGGAATGAGAGGGAGCGTTAGAAACATGGATGAGAGAGAAACAACAATAAGCCGCCTCTTGCACGCCCCCTACAGGGGATGTGCCCGCAACCCAGGTGCTACATGCCCTTGACCGGAATCGAACCCGGGACCCTTCAGTCCCCAGACCGAGGCTCTATCCACTGAGCCACACGGGTTAGGGCCATTTCACCATGTTTTCACAACTTTTATCCTATTTTATAATTTCCGTTTAATGTAAGGCTCCCCGGTGTCCGGCTTATTTGCATACGTTTGTGCCCTCTAGTCTTCGTTTGGGGTAAATTAGGCAGGAAACGCGAGTTTGTTTCCAGCAAAAAAACAAGAAGGTGTGACAGGTGAGCCTGAGGGGGCCCCGGCAAGTGTCCGGGCAGAAACTCCTCAGCGGGGCTTGGGGGGCTGCCGGGACCCGCCGGGGAGGCAGCACCCCGCCCTTCCCCACGCCCCCCGCCCCGGCCGCGGGCTGCCACCCCGGGCGCCCCTCCGCCGCCGGAAGAAGGACGCAGCCAGCGGTCGCGGGGGCACGGCCGCGACCCGGAAGTGCTTCCCCCACCTCGGCGCACACACCCCTCCCGGGCCGCGTCCCGTCCCGCCCGCCCGCCCTCCGAGCGCCGGCCGCCGCCTCGGCACGCACCTGTGCTCCCGCGCTCGGCGGGCTCCTCTGCCGTCGGGGACCGGGGACCCGGCACCGAGGACCGGGCACCGGGGCGGGGCGAGCGGGAGGCGGCGGCCGGCGGACGGAGCTCCACCGCCCTCGCGCCCGGAGTCCGGCCGCCGCCCGGCCCTGACCGCCGAGGCGCCGGAGGCGGAGTCGCGGCCCTGCGCCCGCCGGTCCCGCCTCTTGGCGCGGGTTTTAACTCACCTGGGCGGGCGCCCGCGCGGAGGGTCCCCGGGGAGAGCCCTGCGCCCGCCTGGCCCTCGGCCCTCGCCGGACGCCGCAGCCCGGATGCCGCCCGCCCCCCCCCCCCGGAGCGTGTCCCCCCCGCCCCGCGGCCGCCCCGGCACAGGCCCGCCGCCCGCGCTCCTTCCGCCGCCGCCGCCGCCGCGCCCCGGGCCTGGCCCCGCGGGGCAGCTTCGCAGGCACCGACTCGGCGCGACGGGGACAAGCGCAGGTGTCTGCGGGCATTTTAACGCCTGTTCCATTTTAAGGAGCCCGGTCCCCGACCTCCCCGGCCCCCCGTCTTCGGGTGAAACCGCCGTCCCCCCCAGAAGCTTGGCCTTGGGGAGCCGAGCCTCGCTCTCTGCGGTGCGTGTCCTGCGAATAAAGTTCTGCCAAACCAACGCCACAGCGGCGCCCTGCCTCCTGGGTTCCCCGCAAACTCCCGCAGAGAAGACCTAAGGCCGCTGTCACTCCCCGATGGGAATTCTGTGGGATAGTAAGAAGATATAACAGGGCTTTTGAGCTGTAAGGAAGCCACATGCAAGAATCGATAGGTCTAGCCATTGTCATGTTATTAAAACGGACAGCAAAACTGACATTTGAAAGTAGTAAAGCATCCTCCCCCCCCCCCACCACCACCACCTTTTTTCCCTCTTTAAAATAAGTGGAATCCTTCAGGAATTTGTGCACCCTCCTGGCACAGGGTCCACGCCAGTCTCCGGGGTTAATGCTAGTACAGGTGCCGCCCAGGTCTGCAAGCACACCCTTCCCTAAGTACCACTTTCAGCGCTATTTTATTTCATTTGCAAAGATATTCCAAGGTCATGCTAAAATGTATGCTATGCAACCCATGTAATGTACGCCTGGCATGCTTCGTGATAATGGCTTTTGATTTGAAAAGAAAAAATAGGCCCTGGCCGATTTGGCTCAGTGGTTAGATCCTGGGCCTGCGGCCTGAAGGGTCCAGATGGGGGCACAAGCTCGGGTCTAGGGCTGATCCCCAGCAGGGGGGCGCGCAGGAGGCAGCCCATCAAGGATTCTCATCATCGGTGTTTTTCTCCCTCTCCCTCTCCCTTGCTCTCTGAAGTCAATAAAAACATCTTTAAAAAGTAGAAAGGAAAACAGGATTTGATTATGAAAGAAACCTGACTGTCTCAAGCACCTGGAGATGGAAGCTTTCCCAGGAGGAGCCCCGGGAACTGCTCCCAGCACCCAGCGCAGGAGAGCGCTCAGCGCAAACACGGGACCCTACCCGCGCTGCTCCAGGTGCCGGCCAGCTGGTACTCACTTGTTCTTCGAGTTCAGGAAACCGGGTGAACTAGCTGAATGCTTCCTGGATGCCTGTGCGATGCCGGTTCCTCTGCCTGCCTTCTAATTCCTTTGATTCTGTGTCTTGATCAGTACGATTTATCTAGAGGTAGAACTCAGATCATCACGGTAAAGTTAAAACTAAGTAGCAGAGAGAGGAGCTGTCTTTACCAGGCACTGTGGTAGGGATTACATAAAAAAAGAAAAAAATGACTCCCCCCACCCTTACTAGGAGTGTACAGTCTTCAAAGAACTTCCCTGAAGAATTGCATCCATGCCCAAACATTCATATTTGAGCCTTATTCCCGGATGTAATGGTACTTGGAGGTGGAGCCTTTTGGGAAATAATTAGGCCCTGAGGTTGGAGCTAAGAGCTCGCTCTTCCCACCATGTGAGAGTAGAGTAAGCGAGCTGTCTGTGGCCCAGAAGAGGATCCTCACCGGAACCGATCCGTGTCCCTGTGACCGGAGATCTCCAGCCTCTGGAAATTGGGAGAAATAAATGTTTCTTACTGAAGCCGCCCAGTTGGTAATGTGCTAGAGCAACCCAGACGAAGACGCTTTAATTCATCACACCCAGCGCAGCGTTTACAATCATTAGGCACCATCCCAGCTGCCCCCACCTTTGTTTGCAGCTTTTCCCTACTATTCCTGTACGTCAGCTGTAGCCAAACCACCTTACTGTCTTTCCAAAGCCACCCATTTTCTAGTCGCTGGGTCCTTTTCAGGCTGCTCCCTGTGCCTGGAATACTCTGCTCTGTGCCGCCTGTCAAAAACGAACTCATCGCCCTAACCGGTTTGCTCGGTGGATAGAGCGTTGGCCTGTGGACCGAAGGGTCCCAGATTCAATTCCGGTCAAGAGCATGTATCTTGGTTGTGGGCACATCTCCAGTAGGGAGTGTGCAGGAGGCAGCTGATCGATGTTTCTCTCTCCTCGATGTTTCTAACTCTCTATCCCTCTCCCTTCCTCTCTGTAAAAAATCAATAAAATATATATATTTTTTTAAATCAAACTCATCCAGTCTAGTCTGCTTCCCTTGAGCAGTGACTCTACACATTCTCTTCCTCCCCCAAAAGGAGTCGTCATCCATATGCCCAATCGAAACTTTTGCAAAAGGATGAAGAATCTAAACTAATATAAAACCCCTCTCTGTTGTCTTGCAACACACCTCTGTGTTGGACACGGCACATTGCTGCTTAGTCAGTGACGGTTGTGTCCAGGAGATGGTGAACCACTAAAGGCAAAAATGTACTTACCGCGTATCCTTACACATCCTCTGTATTAGATAAATATTGGAACACCTTTCTGTGAAAATAATATGTATACTCAAAAGAAAGGCTTTAAGGAATTGTATTCCTGCCCAGAGAACACAGTTTGCCACTCAGGACACATGTTGTCCCAGTTGCAAGCTCGATCCCCAGTAGGCAGCATGCAGGAGGCAGCTGATCAATGATGCTCTCTCATCATTGATGTTTCTATCTCTCTCTCCCTCTCCCTTTCTCTCTGAAATCAACAAAAGCATATTTTAAAAACAAAATTAAGAACACATTAAGATCGAGGCAGAGATCCAAGTCTGCCTGCACAAAGAGCGAGGGTGGAGGGAGGAGCCAGCCAGGCAGGACCCACGCCCCAGTTCTGTGACCTGGAATGAGAGCAAACAACAGCAGCTACAGCAAAAACCATGACCGAGTCTTTCATTTAGCTGCTGCTTCATTCTTTTTTTAAAAAAAGTTTATTATAATATATTGTATGTTTTTTAATGTGTTTTTATTGATTTCAGAGAGGAAGGGAGAGGGAGAGAGAGATAGAAACATCAATGATGAGAGACTCATTGATGGACTGCCCCCTGCACGCCCCCTACTGGGGATCCAGCCAGCAATCCGGCTTGTACCCTGACAGGGAATCCAACCATGCCCCCCTGTTTCATAGGTTGACGCTCAACCACTGAGCCATGCTGGCCGGGCTGCTGCTCCATTCTCTGCATGAATAATTATATTCCATCCGCCCAACAGAAAGTGGTAGATGAGGAAGGAGAGGCTGAGAGAGGTGAAGGTGCTGGTCCCAGCCACGCAGTCCATTTCAGAGACCCTCTTCACCACTCTGTGGGCCAGGCATTGGAAGGGGACTCCTCATAGCACCTTTCAGAAGCACATGCTAACACTTCTCACGTGGTATTGTCTCCGGCTCCCTCCAGCTACTTCCGGTTCATCTTGCCCTGTTCTCCTTACAGGAAGGACTGAATCCCAGGCAGGCGCACTTACCCCATAGAGGGCTTTTCTGTGGGGTTGACCATTATCTCTCAGCCACAGGGTATAAAGTTACTATGGGTCTATCAGGTTAGGCTTGGAATACAGTTTGAGGGAAAGAGGGAAAATAATACTGTGTCTACTATAAACATTTAAAAATTTTCCCTCCCTAGGACATAAGAAAATGACCCAGAAATTTTATGAAAAATAATTTATGACTAATTTGGACCTCCCAAGGCAAAAATGCTTTCTTTGGAAAAGGCATGAGGGAGACATTTATTAGCTATTTCCATAGGATTAAGTAATGAGTGGAATAAATTATTAATCACTTAAATACAAGAAAATAGTTGCTCCAATATGTCTCTACCCAATAAATCAAAAACAGCATTTTAGAAAGATATGCATGAAAGAAAAATTAGCAACAACATGTATATATAATAATGGCTCTGAGCAATTCCATGTTGAATCAATTTATTTTTTAAAAAATCTGTCTAATTAAAACAGAATTCTTGTTAGAAACTTGCTGTTTTGTTGGAAAAATTAAGTTTTTGTTCAGAAAAGCATGTATCTTGCTAGTAGATACTTACCTTGCTCAGTGGATAGAGTGATTATCAGCAGCTTTTTGGTGACACTTCAAGATAGGAGTGGTTTCTTCAGAACTTGCAGGGGATGCTGTAAGTCGTATTCTTACTGGCTTTCTGTACTCAGCTTGTTCAAAGGGCAGCCTTGGGTACACTCTGAAATGAAAACCAAGAGAGTCAGAGCAAAGAGGAATTTTGCCCCTCCCTCTGCATTCTTCATCAGGAGAAAGGATGGCCAAGGACATTCCTGACCACGTATATGTCAGCTTCACAAGTCAAGGCCAGTTTGTTTGTGACAGATTAAAACTAAAGTTAAATGTTCCATCAGTTAGACAAAATGCATCGTAAGAGAACTACCCATTCAGCCACAGGGCTCTATGACTTTCTCACCTGAGGCAAAACAGCTCTTCCAACTGCTCCTTGAAAAAAAAAAAAAAAAGTCCATTTTGACAATAATGACATTTACTCTCTCGCTTTACTGAGCTCCCATTTCTCAAACAGCAGGGCTGAAAAGGAACTTTTCTTCTGGACGTAATGAACGGCCAGTCACTATGGCACACAAGGACAACGAAAGGGGTGTCTATTTCATGAATGAAAGACTCTTAACAAACTACTTCAATAATTTAGATATTTACAAACAGAAATGCAATAAGCTTTTACAGAGACAATAGCTTACATGATTTTCAGATTTTCACTCTGTGTTGAATGGTGAAAACACAGCTTTAGGCATACTGGTAAAGCCACTGCCATCATTTTTCTTGGCTACATGTTTGCGATTATACAGCCATGACCACAGTTAGGTGTCGTTATTTTCCCACATTTTCCAGATGTGGACTATGTAAAGCTCTTCCATTAAAATAATGGACTGGCCGAGACCGGTTTGGTTCACTGGATAGAGCCTCAGTCTGCAGATTGAAAGGTCCCAGGTTCAATTCTGGTCAGGGGCATGTACCTTGCTTGCGGGCACATCTCCAGTGGGTGGCGTGCAGGAGGCAGCTGATCGATGTCTCTCTCTCATCGATGTTTCTGACTTTCTATCCCTCTCCCTTCCTCTCTTTAAAAAATCAATAAAAGAAATCTATATAAAAAATAAAATAAAATAATAGACTGCTGCTTGAAAGGCATCAATGATCTTAATGAAAATGCAAATGTTAGTTGATCCAGATACTTTAAAATACATTGGTCCCTGCCTCCCCTTGAGTGTTACTACATCATCTCACCCGCACGCTTCACTGCCAAAGACACTGAAGGTTTGCACTTGCAGGCCTCACTTGCCGACGGCCTTCCCTTTGGCAGTCACTGCGGAAACCACCAAAACGACGCTGGAACTGCTTTATCCAGGAGGGACAGATGCCTCCCGAGTTCTCAAGAAGAGTGGCTTTGACCTCTGCAGAAGAGGGTGCCTCCGTACTGTTGACTTTTTGGGCTAGAAAATTGTTGGAGGAAGAATTCTCCGTCGCAGGATGCTCAGCAGCAACCCTGGCTGCCAACCACACTAGTCATGGGTCGATCTACCAGTTAACATGTAACTTTGTAGAGTCCCAGCCCTTGGTTAATAGGAAATAGCAGTCAACACACAAGTACATTTTCCCAGAGAATTAAATAATGCTTGGGTGGGCTTGAGCAATGCCGGACATTGGAAGAAGAGGCTATAAATTCTTAATTCCTACATTTTGAATATTTTTTCTTAAAAATATGGACCATGTCTTATTCATTTTTCTACCTCAGTACTTGACATTCAGTAATCTGTATCTTGAAGAAGGAGTACATTCATGGATAAATGAAAATATCTAGATATCTGAAATCTTCAATCTTCAACCGGAAGGTGTGACAAGTTCGCACATATGCCTATATGATTACCTTTTCCTTTTTTTTTTCTTTTAATTTGCTAATGCAGGCAAACAGAGAAATTACCATGGGTCATGGAATGTAGAACTGTAGGGAGACGAAGAATGGAGGAGTGAAGTTTCCAAAATTTAGTGAAAACCTTTGACTTCACCTTAGAAACCTCTATTTTGCCTAAATCCAGTCCTATTTTTGTTTGTTTGTTTGTTTGTTTTATTTTTGTTAACCTTCACCCAAGGATAATTTCCCATTGATTCTTAGAGAGAGAGACACAAGAGAAACATTGATGTGAGAGAGACACATGGATTGGTTGCCTCTTGCACACACTTCTGACCAAGGCTGGGGATTGAGCCTGCAGCTGAGGTAAGTGCCCTTGATTGGAATCGAACCCAGAACCCTTCAGATCTCAGACTGACTCTCTATCCACTGAGCCAACCTGGCTAGAGCAAGCCAGTCCTATTTATTAAACGACTTTTCTCACCGTTGTTTGGAAATCTTTCTAAATACATACGTACCTGAAAATGTTTCAGCGTCACACCAGTTTTTGCTTTGGGAAGCCCCCTAAATATTTTAGGGGTCACTTGTAATGAAGAAGGCAAACTGAAAGGCTGGGATGTGTGCACGCATTTTAATCCACTGGGTGGCTTGCTCATTATGTAGGCTGCCTGACCCGCATACCCTGAGGTACTTGGTTCTGAGATGGGGCCCAGGGATTTCCATTTCAAAGTATTGCTCTGAGTTGCTGCTGCATGGACCACCCCTTGAGAAACATGGCATGTAAGCAGCGCCCTTGACGATCTGCTGGATTTCTAAAGAGCAATGAGAGCAGGCAGCGTTATTCTAGAAGAACTACTGTGGAACTTACTCTTCATTCATGTTTGGTCCTTTACGCAAAAATGTGGTTCAAAGACCATGTTGAAAAAACACAAATGGTATTCTGTTTCTGGAAAGTGGATACTTAATTAGGGATTCTCCTTGCAATAGAGAGAGGGAGGGGGGGGAGAAAGAGAGAGAGACAAAGGGAGACAGGGAGAAATGGAATGGAGAGAGAGAGAGAGAGAGAGAGAGAGAGAGAGAGAGAGAGAGAGAGAGAGAGAGAGAAGAA
>PVJN01045240.1:0-16942 GCA_004026805.1 Lasiurus borealis
GCAGCCCGCCTCCTAGCTCAGGTGTCTTCCTTCCAGGCTCTTATTACAGCGCCTCCAGTGGACTCCCAGGTGAGGGAGGTTGTTCTGCAATATGGAATCATCGTGTTTCTCTTCCTCCTCCTCTCCTGCAGCACGGTATCAGAATGAATTGGCCGGCGTAGACACCGAGCTGCTAGCTGAGAGATTTTACTACCAAGCCCTGTCAGTAGCTCCCCAGATCGGTAAGTGGACCCCGGCTCGGGCTCCCAGCCAGCATCATTCCCCAGAGGAAGACAGTGTTGAGAGGGCAGGTGGGCCACGCTCATTCCCCTGGGTCCTTACCTCACTCAGTTCTCTTGTGCTTCACCTTGGTTATGCATTCTCCCCCTTGTACTGCACACTTAGAAGATGACGGAAGGGGAAGAGAAATGGGAAAGTCTTGAACCAAGAAGGAAGGAGGCAGAAGAGAAGGAAAAGAGAGAGGGCTTTTTTGTCCTGAAGTCTGTGTAGAAAGAGGAGACTGTACTTCATCTGCCCCCACAGGAGACAGAAGAAGAGAAAGGATTAGGCTCCATCACAGGGAGAGATGGGGATTAGAGGAAGGAGATATCAGAGGAGAGAAACTGAGGGGGGTTAGGGAGAAGGCTCCATGGAGATCTGTCAACCTTGGAAGAGTCACAGCTACTGCTGAAGGAATGGGACCCATCAGTGCTGAAATCCTTGGCCGCCCTGGCAGGAATAGGCTAATAGGCGTGAGTCTATAATCAGTAACCCCCTGGAGGAATAAGGTTAAGCTGCTAAGCACCTAGACACTTGCAAGCCCAACTCTTCTCTGCCAAGAGTTCTCTAATGCTTACTTTGGTTGGGCCTGGCAGCTTTGGGTGAGTATTGTGGCTACAAGCTATGTGACTTCTCTCTCCCCAGGAATGCCCTTCAACCAGCTGGGCACCCTTGCGGGCAGCAAGTACTATAATGTGGAAGCCATGTACTGCTACCTGCGCTGGTGAGTATCTGCCACTCTTTCCCAGCCCTGTTTTCTTGGCCATACATACCATCCCTGCTTCGTTTTCTCTCTTCCCTTCCTCCCTTCTCTAGCTCCTGCCTGAAATAGGGGAATCCTAAGATTGAGGGGTCCCTCCTATCAGGGCCCCTTGACACTCCTGCTGCTTTTTTTTTTACAGCCACCTGGATTTGTAGGTATTTGGGCAGCTAAAATAGCTGTCCACTATATTATGCAAAATATAGGATTGCTGTTTTAAAGAAGGAAACAAATTTGGCAGAGTTGATGAAATGTTACCAAAGTCTCCCGGACAGAAACCTCAGAATTGTAGAGTTTCAGTGTTTTGAGGTGACAGTGATGATATGTAGGGCAGCAGCTTCCCTGGATCTGACACTCAGCTGTTATGATAAAAGTTGGTATATGCGTGTGCTTTATTAGGAGAGAGAGCGTTCGCCCTGAGTGTATATGGAAGGGAGGCTGGGGCAGCCTTTATTTACTAGAAACATTGTTTTGTAAATTCTTGACAGAGGGACATTTCCCTCTTCACTCCTCCCTTCCTTACTCCACCCATCCCTCCCCTGTCCCTGCCAACCCTCAATAGCTTGCCTCTGTGTCTCCCTTCAGCATCCAGTCAGAAGTGTCCTTTGAGGGGGCCTATGGGAACCTCAAGAGGCTGTTTGACAAGGCAGCCAAAATGTACCACCAGCTGAAGAAGTGTGAGACTCGGAAACTCTCTCCCAGCAAGAAGCGGTGAGAGGCTTGTGGGAAGGAGGGGCTGTTGCCACATTTGGTGCAGTGGGGCCATAGGGACTCTGGATTCACTCAGCATTTACCCGGGCCTCCTCTCATTTCAGATGTAAAGACATTAAGAGGTTGCTGGTGAACTTCATGTATCTGCAAAGCCTCCTGCAGCCCAAAAGCAGGTGAGTGGAAGAGGGCATGAGCCCATCCATGACAGCTTCTTTTACGGAGGATGCTTCGGAGGAGGCAGTGAGCTGCTGAATTCTGCTTCTCAGTGGAAATTCTCTAGCGAGTTAGCCGTTGCTGGACATCCCTCACTGTTTTGCCCATTCGCGGGCAGCTCTTCCTCTGGCTCAAAATGGGCTCTTGTTGGATGTTGAAGGAGCAACTGAATGGGAAGGCCACTCACATTGCTTCCACTTTGTGCCTTTCCTTCCCGGTGATTTTGTTTGCTCAGCTCAGCATTGAGTCCCCACATTGAGCTCTGAAGTTTCACCGCAGGATTCCTTAGTCTTTTTTTGGAATCCTATATTCCCAACTTTCTTTTCCCTGCCTCATCCTCCATCACTAACCTCCCCTCTTACTCTTGTCCTTCCATAGCTCCCTGGACTCAGAGCTGACGTCGCTTTGCCAGTCAGTCCTGGAGGACTTCAACCTCTGCCTCTTCTACCTGCCCTCCTCACCCAACCTCAGCCTGACCAGTGAGGATGAGGAGGAGTATGAGGGCGGATACGCTTTCCTCCCGGACCTTCTGATCTTCCAAATGGTCGTCATCTGCCTTATGGGTGTGCACAGCTTAAAGAGAGCAGGTAACGTCCTGGGTCCCCCTTCTCTCCTCCACTGGCTTCTAGGATCCTCACTGCCCTTTTCTGCAGCTGCTTCTTTATCAGCTTCTTCCACAAGCAGCCCTTTCACTACGGTGACACTGCTTGGCTGTGGGAGAGTAAGGGACAAGGTGCCTTACCCTAAGGGACCTCCTGATGAATGAACAAGGCACAGCGCGTTTCCTTTCCCTCCTCCTCACTCCCTCTCGCAAACACACACCCTTGGCCAGGACCCAGGCAGACACAGGGGTCAGTTCTGCAAACTTTCCTGGTAGAATGTAGAACAAGCTTGGAAGGAAGGAAAGGGGAGGCAGGGTTGGATGTGAAGGTGCTTGGGGTTTGGGGAGGAGCCTGTGTGGAGGCATCACAGCCAGGGAGGACGAGATGGGACGAGAGGATACGCTTACTTGAGGAAGCGCCGGGTGAGCTGGCACCTTCTAGATTACAGGATAATAGTACAGAGACCAGAGAACTTTTTTATTTTTTTTTTAACCTTAGAAGCTTTGAGAGGCAGTTTGATCCTTGGAATGATTGATTGAAAATAGGTGATAAGGGTTGGAGTTGATGGTTCCCCCTCCTCTGAGGGCCCTGAGCCCCTAATGCCCGGCTTTCCTGGCTTTAGGATCCAAGCAGTACAGTGCAGCCATTGCCTTCACCCTGGCCCTCTTCTCTCACCTCGTCAATCATGTCAACATACGGCTGCAGGCTGAGCTGGAAGAGGGCGAGAATCCCGTCCCGGCGTTCCAGAGTGATGGCACAGGTACGGCCTGGGGGCGATGTGCCGGGAAACGTGTGTCGGGAAGGGGAACCCGGCGTGGCGGGTAGTGGTTTGTAGGATTACTTTCCAGTCTTCAGCCTCCAGTTTGTCCCTAGGCCCCCTGACCAACCTCTTTCCATAGATGAACCAGAGTCCAAGGAACCCTTGGAGAAGGAGGAAGAGCCTCCTCCCGCAGCACCTCAAGTGGACGAGGTCAGAAAGAATCGCAAGTTCTCCCGCCTCTCTTGCCTCCGCCGGCGCCGTCGCCACCGCCACCTGCCCAAAGCTGGTGATGACAGTGACCTGAGTGAGGGCTTTGAGTCTGACTCGAGCCATGACTCGGCCCGGGCCAGTGAGGGCTCGGACAGTGGCTCTGACAAGAGTCTGGAAGGTGGGGGAACAGCCTTTGATGCTGAAACAGACTCGGAAATGAACAGCCAAGAGTCCCGATCAGACCTGGAAGACATGGAGGACGAGGAGGGGACGCGGTCCCCAGCCCTGGAACCCCCGCGGGCCAGGTCAGAAGCTCCCGAGTCCCTCAATGGCCCTCTGGGCCCCAGTGAGGCTAGCATTGCCAGCAATCTACAAGCCATGTCCACCCAGATGTTCCAGACCAAGCGCTGCTTCCGACTGGCCCCCACCTTCAGCAACCTGCTCCTCCAGCCCACCGCTGATCCGCACACCTTGGCCAGCCACCGGCCCTGTGTCAACGGGGATGTGGATAAGCCCTCAGAGCCAGGTACCTGGGCCTCTTGTCTACACCTCCATGCCATCAGCATTCTACCGTGCTGTCTGTGAGCACTTCTCTCCCTTTGCTGCCTTACATGGGTCCTCTGCACAGCCAGGAGTTTGTTCTGAGAACCCTTCTGCTCACTTCCTCATTCCCAGCTCCAGCCTCCTTCACCCTGCCCTGTGGGTTTGGGGTTTGCCTCTCCACATGACAAGTGCAGCTATGGTTTCTTTGCCTGAGTATAGCCATCCCAGGTTCCGCCAGGGCTCCTGGAAGTTGGAAACACTAGTGGATTAGAGTGAGGTTTACCTGCCGAGTGTTTTCCCTGCAGAGGGAACACTCAGTCAGCAGCAGCAGTGAGCACTGCTTGAGTCTATGCCAAACACGAGGCTGGACTTCCTTCAGGGATTCTTACTTAACCTTTGCAGCAATCTGGTGGGAGAGTTACTATCCCTCCTCTAAGTGCTGTACCTCCAAGTTGCTGTGCATGGTGTTCTTTCCGTTTGTAGCATATTTTTTCCTCTCTTGTCCTGGGCCTGTGGCTTGGCTAATTTTTACTTGAAAGTGACTTGGTTGGGACTTCACAGTTAGGTTAGATTTTTAGCTGGAAAGTGACTTGGTTTGGGACTTCACAGTAAGGTTAGATTTTCTTTCTGTGGGCTCCTCTGCACTTAGGACACTTCTGGCCCTTTTCCCCTCAAATGAAACTATTGACTTGTCTCTCTCCGCGTAGCCTGTGCGCCTCCGGAGGGCAGGATGGTATAGGTTTTATCTGGTGCCTAGCACAGTACCTGGTGTATGGCTGGGTCTAGGAAATAGTGACCGAATGAGAGAAATGAGGAAATATATGCTCAGTGTTCAACCTACAGAGTTGAAGATCTAGGAGTTACAAGTAGTTATTTTTTATTGCTTTGAGTATAGCTGTAGACCAGTCTCACAAATTAGCGTGAAGCTAAAAGAATCATTTTAAAAGGCACCAGGCTCACCAAAACCGGTTTGGCTCAGTGGATAGAAAGTCAGTCTGTGGACTGGAAGGTCCCAGGTTTGATTCTGGTCAAGGGCATGTATCTTGGTTTCGGGCACATCCCCAGTGGGGGGTGTGCAAGAGGCAGCTGATCAATGTCTCTCTCTCTCATCGATGTTTCTAGCTCTCTATCTCTCTCCCTTACTCTCTTAAAAAATCAATAAAATATTTTAAAAAAAAATAAATAAAGGGCACCAGGCTCACGCTTTAAAGACAGCCAGCTAATGCCTGGTCATGTGGCTCAGTTGGTTGTGCATTGTCCTATGCACCGAAAGGTTGCCTGTTAATATCGGGTGAGGGCACATGCCTGGTTGTGGAGCGTGCAGGAGGCAGCTGGTCGATGTTACCCTCTCGCATCGATGTTTCTCCTTTCCTCTCAAAAACAAAAAATCAAAAGTTATGTGCCTGCAAAATGAGGCAGAGGTCTGTAAGTAATTCCTTACCTTTCATGTTAGAATTCTTCAGAGCCATCAGTCTCCCGACAGAGCGGAAGCCTGTTGTCCCATACCCATTAGTCATCCCGGTTCTTTCCACCCCCCAGCCTCTGAGGAGGGCTCCGAGTCAGAGGCGAGCGAGTCCAGTGGGCACTCCTGTCGGAATGAGCGCAGCATCCAGGAGAAGCTGCAAGTCCTGATGGCGGAAGGCCTGCTGCCTGCTGTGAAAGTCTTCCTGGACTGGCTACGGACCAACCCTGACCTCATCATTGTGTGTGCACAGGTGTGTCACCCCACGGCCTCCGCGGGTCTCAGGGCACTGGGGGAGGTGTCGGCACGTGGCCTAGGAGTCCCCCCCGTTGGTCTGGTAAAAATAGTTGCCAAGCACCCCTTCTCTGCGGGGCTCATACTTTCTGCAGGAGAAGGATTGGGTCCGATCTTTTGCCCTGGAATACAGATGGTGTGGATGGGAAAGCAAGAGAGCTGCTTACTCTGCTTTGTATCTCCAGTGCCAGCGGTGGTGCCTGCCATTAGGGTTCATGTGGATGAGAGTTTGTGTTCAGAGGGTCTCGGGAAAGCAGAGTTTCTGAGTAGGGATGGGAAAGATGGGAATGGTGGGAGTTCCAGACAAGGGTAGGCAGCCGCGTAGGGAATAGCTTAGTCGTGCAGCTCGAATGGCATCGGACTGATGGCTTGGAGGCCGGCTGGGCAGTGGTGGCCTCAGGTTCAGAATCTTGGTCTTGACAAGAGCCTCTATGCCCGGAGGCTTTTATTCAGTGTTGCTTTGCTTTACGAGCACACCTGCCCTGTGTGGGTCCCGTCTCCCTGCAGGTTGCCCTAGATGAGACAGTAGTCAGGGCCAGGCACAACCCTGGGTGTGTGCTTATCCCTGATGACAGCTTGCTTACTTAGCTCCCGTCTGTCATTGAGGGAGGTGTGGTAAGATGGAGATGTGAGATCACATCCCTAAGCAGTATCCCAGTGGGCAGGTGAGGGTTTGTGCCAGACAGGGAGAGGTGCTCAGATGCTCTGGAGCCGGGGGAAGGAGCCAGAGGTCTAGAGAGTCCCCCCACCAAGGTCTAGAGAGTCCTTCCCGGTCTCCTGCCTTCTCTCTGGGAAACCTTCCGCTGTGGTAAAGGTCAGCAAGGCGCCATGGGTTCTTCACTCCCCACGGGACCAGCTCCCTGTTTCCAGGTCTCCACAGCCCCTGGCGGCAGGCCTTTCAGGCAGCTTTTCCTGCTCACTGCCATCCCCAGACGCCCGGGCTGAGGGCCTCCTGCCTCTCTCCCCAGAGCTCTCAGAGTCTGTGGAACCGCCTCTCCGTGTTGCTGAATCTGCTGCCAGCTGCTGGCGAACTCCAAGAGTCTGGTAAGTGAGTCCCTGGCACCACTCTCCTTTCCCCTCTCCCTCATTGGCCCGTTGCAGCCCATCCCCCTCCCCGTAACCTGGCCCTTGGGGTAAGGAGGTTAATGGGATTCACTGCCAAGCCTCTCTCACACACAGCGGTCATTGTGGCCTTGGCCTCTCTGGTTTCTCACCCCAACACTGCCCCACTGTGGGCAGGCGGCCTGGTCTGCCAGGGAGTGTGCTCCCTGGGGACGGCAGTGGAGTGGGCAAGAGCAGAGTGAGGGGAGCCTGGAGGCCAGCCCCAGTCGCTGGTGCCACACTGGTGCCCTGGTCACTGAGAACTGACCTTGACCTTCAGAGTTCATCTGTCTGGCTTGTTCCCTCCTACCATCTTCTAATTGGAAATCTCCACCTTCTACCACTGGACTCACCCAAAGGTTGTTCCTTCCCCCAGAGCCCCTCCTCTCTCTTCCATCCTCATTAATTAATTGCCCTGTGGTCAGGCAGCCTTAGCCTGAGGCCTCCTGGTTCCCCCACCTCTCTGTCCCTCCAGCCCTTCCACCCTGGGCTTCTGGAGCTGTGACAGCCCCATGTGTGTGTCTCCTCCTTTCCTCCCGCCATCTCTGCCCCATTCTGTCCTAGGGTGTGACCCATTGCATTGGCCTGGCAATTTCCAAACAAGGCCGTGTCCCTTTGCCTAGGGCTCCCACGGGGCGAGTGGTCTCATGTGTCCTCTTTCCCCAGGCCTAGCCCTGTGTCCCGAGGTCCATGGGCTCCTTGAAGGTTGTGAACTGCCTGACCTCCCCTCTAGCCTGCTGCTTCCAGAGGACATGGCACTTCGCAACCTGCCTCCCCTCCGGGCTGCCCACAGACGCTTTAACTTTGACACGGATCGGCCCCTGCTCAGCAGCTTAGAGGAGGTAAGGACGTTATTTCTCAGGCCGCAAGCCGTGTCGTTAGACACAGCAGCAAAGCGCGGGCTCAGAATTGGAGTGGGCAGGGAAGCATCCCTCTCCCCTCTGCCCCCCCATCCAGGCAGGGCGAGTGTCCTTGGGGTTACGGGCTGAGTCTTTATTCAGTAAGTCGTTTGAGCTGTCTTTCCTTCTTGGCACACTGTCCTTGGTCTGCTGTTGGTGGTCTCCTGTTGTAGAACAAGCTTTCCTCCCTTTTCCATCTTTTGTAGAGGACAGAACAAGTGGATTACCAGGACTTTGAAATCTTCTCTCAGTTTCTTTCTACTGTGCGCCATCCTTCTCTGAATTGAACATCAGAGAATTAGAGCTGGGAGGGCATGTGCTGTCCACTTAGTGCAGTGACTTCCCCCTTTGAGTCTGTCACTACATGGGCCATCTGGGGGCAGCAGAGGGAAGCCACGCAGACGGGCCTCCTAGGCTCTGACACACACACCGTTCGGTTGCTCCCACGGTAACCAGAGCGATTGGGCTTTAGTCTGTTTCATGCTTTCAGGTTCCAGATAAGATTTTTGTTTGATGGGGAAGAAGGGTTCTGCTAACAAGAAAATAAGTTGTGAATGTTGTTTTACACCCGAGGAACTGAAGCTCAGAGGAGAGAGGCGGCCTTAGGAGCCTGGTCTCCTCGCTCCCAGCCCAGTGCCCGGCTCTTGCTTCTGAGCCCGTGCCTGGTTTTCAGGTCCTGGGAGTCCCCGTGCCCTTCTTGCTCACTCTCGTCTGGCAGTTGGAGGCTTTGGGCTTCGGTGCTCCTCTCACCCACCCCACACACCCTGAGCCTTTCCAAGGAGCACTTGTTGCTGGGGTGGCTGGCACAGGAGGGAGGCAGGAGGGCGGGAACCCTCGAGGGCAGCCCTGCTCAGCTGGGCCGGGCTCCTGTGTGTGTCCCTCACAGTCGGTCGTGCGAATCTGCTGCATCCGCAGCTTTGGCCACTTCGTCGCCCGCCTACAAGGCAGCATCCTGCAGTTCAGCTCGGAGGTCGGCATCTTCGTCAGCACCGCGCAGTCTGAGCAGGAGAGCCTACTGCAGCAGGCCCAGGCCCAGTTCCGCATGGTGAGTCCGCCCCGGCCCAGGCCGCCTGCTCCCCCTCGGCTCACTGAGAAACCGGAGAAAGAGCCTCAAATTGGTGGCCCTCGACTGGAGAATGTGGTGCTTGGGGTTGGGGAGACCGGGCCTAGGGAAAGAGGAGGCAGGGACGGGACCTGAGGGACCGGCTGGTAGACAGGAGTGACAGTGGCTTGGAGCAGAGGCAGCATGGCGCTGGGCCAGTATCCAGACTGCATGTGGGGGAGGGCCATGTCTGTCACCTCTTTGTCTGTGAATTGAGTGAATCAGCTTTAGGGGATTGTTGGGAAGATGGAATGATAGTACCTATGAGGCACGTGGCACATTATTACAGCAAATGCTCCTTTTCCTTTCCTTCCCGAGCGATGAAGACAGGAATGGAAAGGTATAGAGCAGGGGTGGGGATGTCTAGCCCGAAGGCCATATAAGACCTACATCATTTGGTCTGGCCCTGCCAAGGCATTAGAAGTGAGTTAATTAAATGTTTGGCTAAATATGGCAGGCTACTTTTTTTTTTTAATATATTTTATTGATTTTTTATAGAGAGGAAGGGAGAGGGATAGAGAATTAGAAACATCGATAAGAGAGAGACATCGATCAGCTGCCTTCTACATGCCCCCTACAGGGGAAGTGCCCGCAACCAGGATACATGCCCTTGACTGGAATCAAACCTGGGACCCCTCAGTCCGCAGGCCGATGCTCCTCTATCCACTGCGCCAAACCGGTTTTGGCGGCAGGCTACTTTTTTAAAAATGTATTTCTTATTGATTTTAGAGAGGAAGGGAGAGAGAGTTCAGCCACTGAACTACACCAGCTGGCTTAGCAGGCTAATTTTTTTTTTTAATCCTCACCTGAGGATATTTTTCCATTGATTTTTTAGAGAGAGTGGAAGAGAGGGAAAGACAGAGAGAAACATTGATGTGAGAGAAACATCAATTGGTTGCCTCCTTCATGCACCCTGACTAGGGCCCAGCCGGGGAGGAGCCTTGCCCTTGACCGGGATCTAACCTGGAACCCTTTGGCCCTCAGGCTGATGCTCTATCCACTGAACCAAACCTAGCAGGGTAGCAGGCTAATTTTTAAGTTGATCATTTTGTGTGGTCCTCGAATGATGTCATAAATATCCAAGTGGCAGGAAAACAGTTCCCCACCCTGGAATAGAGGGATCTTGGTATCGGACACCATGCAGAAAGCCCCCCGTCCCAGGCGTGATCCCATCCCACAGAGTCCAAACTGGAGGAAGTGGCCTATGTTACCTCTTTTCCATTCAGTAATTCATTCCATAAATATTTATTGAGAGTCTCTCTGTGTCAGACTTGTCAGTATTCTGGTCACGGGGTTACAACCCCGAACAAGGCAGACCTTTTTGTGTGAGGCTAATACTTTGGAACAACAGTCTGGGTTCCAGAGTGGGGCCTGCACAGTCTTGGGCTGTGTTGTCCTCCAGGAGCTGAGTGGGGGAGTGGTGTCTGGCACGGAGACAAGCTCATGCTCTTCCTTCCTTAGCTGCAGGCTTCCCTACCTGCCTCCCTGAGCACACCCTTCCTGCGGATGGTCTGCTTGTCTGGGAAAAGGGGTACAGGCTCCCCAGAAACTCCCTTCCTTGTTGTCTTAAAAGCAAGGACATTTTGCTAAAAACAAACCCTTTGTGTTAAGGCATTCATTGCTGCTCCATAGGGGTTACAAAAATAACTATGGGGAAGTTGCACAGCTTCAAAAATTGTTGAAGTTTTTGCAGGCATTTCCTTTAGCCTGGAGTTCTTGAAGACTCATCCTGGGGGGCAGGGAGTGTCTGAGAGCCCCTCTCATGCGGTGTGGGACACCTAGACCAAGCTGGACATGGGCCTCATTACCTCCTGGGCTGCCTCCTGCTCTGCCTGAGTCTCAGGCTGGCACCCAAGGGGTTTATTCCCAGCAGCAGCAGCAGTGTGGTCATTGTCATGTTGTCATGCCATCTGTCATTTCTCGAGAGCTTTCTATGTGCAAACCTGGGCTTGCATGCGACCTCTCGTTTAACCCTCTCAGCAGTCCTGTGAGGTGGGTGCTCTGTCCTCGTTTTATAGATGAGGAAGCACCAAGGCTCTGGACTTGGACAGTCTGAAATTGTTCTTATTGTAAGCTGGTGTGGTGCTCAGCTTAAAAAAATAAAATAAAATAAAAAAATACACACACACACACACATACAATTGCTTTCATAGAGGAAGGAAGAGGGAGGGAGGGAGAGAGGGAGGAAGAGAAACAGTGATGAGAGAATCATTGATTAGCTGCCTTCTGCACACTCCCACCGGGGATTGAGACTACTACTCAGGCATGTGCCCTGACTGGGAATCAAGCTCTAACCTCCTGGTTCATAGATCAATGCTCAAAACTACTGAGCCATACTGGTTGGGCCACCCTGTTATTTTATTTTTTATTGATTTCAGAGGGAGGGAGAGAGACAGACAGACAGACAGACAGAAACATCAGTGATGACAGAGGATTATTGATTGGCTGTCTCCTGCATGCTCTACTGGGGATCAAGCTGGCATGTTCCCTTGACCAGCATCAAACCCAGGATCCTTCACCCGCAGGCCGATGCTCTGTCCACTGAGCCAAACCAGCTAGGGCCACACTCATATTGTAAAGCACCACTCTGCTATTGCCACTTTATTCATCACAGAGTCTTCAGTGGCTCCCCATAACTTTTAGGATAAGTTCCTATCCATAGCCTCATCTTTTATGCCATATTAGAGGCCCGGTGCACAAAATTCTTGCATGGGTAGAGTTCCTAGGCCTGGCTGGTGATTAGGGCCAATCATTTAGGGTCTATCAGGACCTTCCTTCATTCTGCACCGCCCCCTGGTGGTCAGCACACATTGTCGCGAGTTATCAAACTCACGGTCTCCCAGTCGAACTCCCGATATATAGAGATTAAGGAATTTTTACTTCACCCAGAAGCCAATGGAAAACCATCAAAGAACTTTCAGTCAGAGCCATCCCCGATGGGATATCAGATGGTTTTTGAAAGATGCCTAGGTTACAGGCAGAAACAATGGATTGGATTAGAGGCAGAGACCAGTAAAGAGGTGCTTATAATAGTCAAGGGTGGGAGGTGCTGGCTTAGACTAGGCTTGTGCAATGGAGATGGAGAAGTGCAGAAGGATTTGAGTTTCATACACACACACACACACACACACACACACATATATATATATATTTAAACATTTTTATTGACTTAAAAGGAGAGGGAGAGTTAGAAACATCAATGATGAGAGAGACTCATTGATTGGATGCCTTCTGCACGTCCCCCAATGGGGATCAAGCCCGAAATCCGGGTATGTGCCCATACTGGGAATCGAACTGTGACCTGTTTCGTAGGCTGATGCTCAACCACTGAGTCACACCAGTTGGGCCTTGAATGATATTTTACAATTAACAAGACTGGGAAGCAGTAACTGCTGGGGCTGAGAGAGAAGAAAAATCAGCCACCCCAGCTTTCTGATTTGATTTATGTACCAAGTTGGGGAACACTAAAAAGAGGAGAAGGTTTTGAGGAGTAGATGGGGCTGCCAAGTAGGCAGTTGGATATGTGTTCAGGGTGGTAGATCTAGGCTGAAACAGGATTTGAAAGAAATAGGCAAGTGGCCTGGCCAGTGGGTCTCAGTGGTTGAGTGTCAACCTATGAATCGGGATGTCATGGTTAGATTCCGGGTCAGGGCACATGCCTGGGTTTCGGGCTTGATCTCAGTGGAAGCAGTGATTCTCACTCATCATCGATGTTTCTGTCTTTCCCTCTCCATTCCTCTCTGGAATCAGTAAAAATGTCTTAAAAAGAAATGGGCACATGGATGGTGATAGAGGCAGGGAGATGGGGTGCAGGGGTAGTATTTATCCCCTGGGAGGGAGAAAGCAGAGGGCAGAGATCAGACCCTGAGGCACAGCCGGGTGCTGTCCTGTGCCGGGACAGTGCCGCTGTCTGCTGGCTCCCTCCTGGTGTGGGAACAGAGTTGCATGTTTTTCTCCCGTGCTTCTCTTCTTTTCACTTAGCGGGGTCCAGCACTCTTGGTCTTGATTGCTGGAGGAAGAGAGAGGTGGTACAGCCTCAGCTCCTCGTCCCAAGCTCGCACTTGGTTCTCAGCACTTGGTTTTTCCCTTCTAGGCGCAGGAAGAAGCTCGGCGGAACAGGCTTATGAGGGACATGGCTCAGCTACGACTTCAGGTACTCCTTCTCCTCTTGATCTGGTTATTGCCTAAAGCCGATGGGCAGATCCTCACCCCTCCAGCTGCAGCCCCCTGTTCCCCTGGAGCCCCCCACTTTGCCCAGATTACTACCTCCGTGGCCTCCCAGATTGCCTCCCGGAGCCCCTTCTTCACAGAGCCTTGACGTCTTGCTGCTTTCACTTCTGCCTCCTTTTCTTCTCTTTTTCTTTACTCCATCCCTTGTTTCTGTCTACTTTTCCTCCGAGTCATTGGTAAAAGGCATCCCCTGTCCCTGGGGCAGCAGGAGGTGCCCTATAGGAGCCTCTTTGAGAACCATTTCCCCCTGCCAGCTGTGGAGCCCACACAGCTCCGCCCACTTTGCCTTCTCTCACCAGCTCGAGGTCTCTCAGCTGGAAGGGAGCCTCCAGCAGCCCAAGGCCCAGTCAGCAATGTCACCTTACCTCGTCCCTGACACCCAGGCTCTCTGCCACCACCTCCCCATCATCCGCCAGCTGGCCACCAGTGGCCGCTTCATTGTCATCATCCCAAGGACAGGTGAGCACACGGGGGACGGGGGAGGACAGATAGAAGATGGCTAAAAGGAACTCGGGGGTTGGGACTGAGAGACCTTTATTTGGAGCCCAGTTTATACACAGTGGCCTTGGTCACCTGCTCTAACTATGAACCTCAGTCATTTCATCTGTCAAATGGGCATGATCTCTTCAATCCTGACTCACAAGATGGGAGAAACAGAGGAGAATATCTAAATGAAAGCGATTGTAAATTGCCAAGTACATGACTGGCAAAGGTTATACTTTTGAAGGACTCAGGAGCCCGGTCGAAGCCACGGTCCGTCCCTTCTTTTCCTGCAGTGTGTGCTGGAGGAGTTCAGCTACTTCCCGGAGAGAGCCGGTGTCACAGCACTCTGAGTTCATCTGTTTTGTCTTTCCCCACCCCCACCCTGCCCACTAGTGATTGATGGCCTGGATTTGCTGAAGAAGGAACACCCAGGGGCCCGGGATGGGATCCGATACCTAGAGGCAGAGTTTAAAAAAGGAAACAGGTGAGTGCCGGCTCGTGGACCTGTGCTGAGCCCCGTGTGTGTCTCAGACAACAAAGCTTTGTTTTAGTTGTGGATCTCACACACACACACACACACACACACACACACACGCACACACAGGCAGCCCCTGCCCACAGTTTGCTCACTGCTGGGGAGGGAAGACCAAAGACCTACTAAGTCAAGGTCTCAGGTGCGGAAATAGAGGGTGATTGGAGGGGCCAGGAGCTGTTGGGGGGAGGGGGGCACCAACCTGCTGTCCACTTGCCTCTGGGGTGAACATGAGCTCAGCCTCTCTGGGGTGAAGGGAGCCACCCCCAGCTCCAGGCTGTGGGCACTTTGTAAGCGTTTCTCCGGCCTCAGGGTTGGGACTGGGACCAGGTTGGTCAGGGTGGCCGTGCTTTCTTGGGGCTGCCTGGGCTTCCCGCCTCCCACTGAAGCCACTGATCAGACCGTAGGTGCTCGGCCCACACAGGCCTTTCCTTCTGGCCTCCCTGCTAGCTGACACCCCCCCACACACACACACCCGCCACACACACACAAACCCATCCCCCCACATCTGCCAGGAAGCTGTACAAAGCCCACTTGTTTGGACCTTGTCTCCAGAAGCCCTGACTTGAAAAGCATCTGCTGCTTCTCCCCTCCCAGCTCTCTGCCTGGGAGGAACGGGGAATGATGTTATCAGGAAGAAAGGCGAGCCAGCGGCCAGGAAACTTGGAAATGGCTCCCCCAGACCTGTGATGGGAGAGCTGTGCCCCCTCCCTGCTCCCGGGGAACTAGGCCCTTGAGCCACAATGGTCTGCTTTGTGTGAAGTGCCCTCGCTCCTGTGCCCCCACCTCCACGCTCCTGTGTTCTTTGCAGGTACATTCGCTGCCAGAAAGAGGTGGGGAAGAGCTTTGAGCGACATAAGCTAAAGAGACAGGATGCAGATGCCTGGTAAAGTTTCAGCCCTACCCCTGGACCCTCAGATAGCCTGCCCATTGCCTCCCCTGTACCCCTCCCTGGGAAAGGGGACAGGGCCAAGGAACTGACAGGTGGCAGGCCCAGCCCGGGGCCTCCTGCAAGTCTCCCCTTGGAGGAAGGAGTTGCTCCAGCACCCAGTTCCCTGGGGCCTTGAGAAGCTGAGGCTTGGTGCCCTCAGTGCGCCTGGGCCCACCCCCCATGGCACATCCTCCGGTGCCAGCTTCCTCCTGCCTCAGCTGCCTGGTTGCTCTTGCTCCCTACCGGTGCCCTCTCCTTTCCTAGCTTCCCGTGCCCTGGAGACCCTGCTGTGCGGGCTGTGCTAATGCCTCCCCTCCTCTCCTCCCCAGGACTCTCTATAAGATCCTGGACAGCTGCAAACAGCTGACTCTGGCCCAGGGGGCAGGTGAGGAGGACCCAGGTGGCATGGTGACCATCATCACAGGCCTTCCCCTGGACAACCCCAGCGTGCTCTCGGGCCCTATGCAGGTGGGTCAGAGGGCGAGGAGGGGGGCCTGGGTGGGAACGAGGCCTTCCAGGCAGCGGCCCTTTCCCCCTCCATCCCCTCTTCCCCTCAGCGACTTGTCCATAGTTCAGGGGACTCCCACCATCTCTCCTGCTCCCCTCCACAGGCAGCCCTGCAGGCCGCTGCACATGCCAGTGTGGACATCAAGAATGTTCTGGACTTCTACAAGCAGTGGAAGGAGATTGGTTGAGACCGATTCCCAAGCCCTGCAGTGGGGCTGACTCCAGATCTCTCCTGCCCTCTCTGGCTGCCGGGACCACCACCTGTAGTCACCCCACCACAGACTCCCGCCCGCACGCAGGAAGGAAGCCCAGCTGCACACAGGCTGAGGGAGGGCCCAGGAGCCAGCTGGGAGGGTGGGCACCCCCTGTTGCCAAGACGACGTCAGGAAGTGAGGAAAGTATTTGGAGCAGGAGAGGCCTGTGGGCCCTAGTCAGCCTTCCTGCCTCAACCCTCCTGCTGTCCCCAGAGGCGGGGGGCAGGCGGGGGTGTCTGAATGTCACCAGAGTGATTCCCGGACCTCAGGGGAAGGGATGGCGGAGGAGGCCCTTCCTCACCCAAGATGGGGGTGGCTGAGCTAGGAGTTCGGACTCTCCGGTCCGGGAAGAGGAGGGAGCACCAGGTGTCTGGGTGGTTTTCTGCAGACCTTCCCCTCCTCAAAGACCACCCGTTCTCATTTCCCTTGTGGGGCCTGGCAGCTCTGGAGCTTTGGGGACTCTTCAGGAAGAGGGGCGTGGAGCTGCTGCACTGGCAGGGGGCCGGGCTCGCCACCCTCCTGTGCTGCTGGGGCTGCACACCCAGTTCCCCACTTCTGCTCTCCCTCTGCCCAGCTTCCAGGGCAGGGAGCAGGCCTCACCGGCAGCTGCAGGCAGTCTGGCCTGTGTGCCGGTGAGGGCTCTTGTGGCCACCAGTCCCACGTCACCGTGCTTTGTGCTCTTGGTTGCTGTGCTGCAGCAGTGGGATGCCAGTAAAGAGAGGGGGGTGCAGTCTGAGGCCACCACCCCCTTGACTAGAGAAAGGAGAGGCCTCCTGAGGCTGCCCGGTCAGGGGCCCTGATCCTGATGGGTTTCCTGCTTCGCCCACCCCAGGACTGGAGGCCTGGCGGGGCTGAGCATGGCGCTAGCTCTTGGGATGTGGAGGTGACTGCGGAAGCAGAGATCATGAATAGCTCAGGACAGTGAATGGAGCAGCAAGAGTGGGGCTGTGGGTGGGTCACTGGCCAGGATTGCCTGGCCCCTCCCCCAGGGGTTGAGGGTGGGGTCTCAGCTCTGCTGTCCCTCACCCCAGCGCTAGCCTAGCTTCCCAGGCTGTTCTCAGAGGAGAGCAGACATCCTGCCTCCTCCTTC
>PVJN01045241.1:0-16983 GCA_004026805.1 Lasiurus borealis
GATTCGAGTCTGTAATAAAGGTAGGCCTGTTTGAATTCGGTTGGTCTTAGTGGTCTGTCTTGTGGGGACTCGCTCCGTTACAGCCTGGAACAGGGAGGCTGCCTAACAGCTTCTCTTTCCTTTTCCACCAGCTCCCAGGTTCCCAGCTCATCCCCCCCCCTCCCCCCCGCTCCTACCAGCCTCTTTGCTCCCCGCCTCCCACCCCCGCCCCGCACCACGCCGTGGACTCGGCAGCCTGTCACTTGCGTTGCCACACTGGGGTTGGACTCAGCCAAGGCTCCCTCCGTCCCGCCCCCCCGCCATGTGTGTGCCTGGGGGCGTCTCGCCTGGCACCGGCGCGGAGACACCCACATGGCACAGTCCTGCGCGCCTGGCAGCTGGGCAGGGGGTGGCTGGCATGTGGGGAGGGGGCCAGCTCCGGAGGTGGGGTGCTGATCCGGCCTGGTCTGCCCTCCCTCGCAGGAGGGCCTGGGAGGCTCGGCAGATGGGAGCGACTCACGTCCCACGGTCTCCCTCTGTTTGCTCACCTCCCGCTCCCGCCCCCTCCTGTCTGTCCCTCCCCATTCGCTGTCTGTCTGTCGGAGTCTTCCTGGCCTCTCTCTCTCTCTGGTCACTTTCTCTGTCTCTTTCTTCCTGCCTCTGTGCCGCTCCCCCTCCTCACCACTCCCCCTATTCCCCTCTTTCTCTCCCCTGCCCCCCATCCCCAGTGCTGTATACCCTGAGCCCCTCTCTGGGCGAAGACTCTGCTTCCCTGTCCGGCACCCTGGGGCTGCGGCCTGGCGGGAGCCTTCAGTGCCCCGTCCAGGTGCGTGCTGCCGGGGACACAGCCCCACAGGCTCCCGGAGACTTTCAGTCTGGGAGCTCCCCACTCTGCTGGACGCGTCTGTCAGCTTCCTCAGGGCACCCCGTCACAGGCCCAGGGGCTGAGTCGCAGTCTGAGGAGGGCTGATAATATGCTTTCCACACCCAAGTTCTGAGAAAGCCAATGCAGGGTTTCCTGGACCATGACGCAGGGTTTCCTGGACTATGACGCAGGGTTTTCTGGGCCATGATGCAGGGGTTCCCTGGGCCATGATGTAGGGTTCCCTGGGCCATGATGTAGGGTTCCCTGGGCCATGACACAGGGTTCCCTGAGCCATGACGCAGGGTTTTCTGGGCCATGATGCAGGGTTTTCTGGGCCATGATGCAGGGTTTTCTGGGTCATAATGTGGGGGTTTCCTGGGCCATGATGCAGTGTTTTTCTGGGCCGTGACGCAGGGTTCCCTGGGCCATGATGCAGGGGTTTTCTGGGCCGTGACGCAGGGTTCCCTGGTCCATAATGCAGGGTTTCCCTGGGCCATGATGCAGGGGTTTTCTGGGCCATGACGCAGGGTTCCCTGGTCCATAATGCAGGGTTCCCTGGGCCATGACGCAGGGTTCCTGGGCCACGTGCAGGATGCCACAGGTGTGGGCAGTGATGCTGGTGTCAAGCCCGTCTGCCTCCAGTGTGTCCGCGCCAGGCCCCGCCTCTGGCTCCGAGGCCGCCCTCCCTCCGGACAGTCCTGTCCCTCCTCCGTCTACTCCTTTCTCTGCAAGCAGGCGGCCTGGCTCCCTGCAGCGCGCCCGGGGTCACGGAGGCGATGCCCGGAGCGATGCCCGAGGGCTGGCAGCCCCGGACACACGTCCGGCGGGTGTGGGTGCATCGCGTCCAGAAGCAAGTGAGCGAGGGGGAGCCAGGCCGCATCATCTTCCCCCCTGCGGCCCTCTGACCCGGCCCCACCTGGGGCCCTCCAGCCCTTCCTGACAGGGTGTGTTCCTCCCGCCGCCCTCCCATACGAACTCCGGGGGCCCCTCTGGCCCAGCTCCCACTGCCAGGCAGCGGGGATGCACCTGCCACGCCCCTCCCTTTCCAGTGGGACCCTGAGCTGCTGGTCCTTCCCTGCCCGCCCAGCAGCCCTCCTCCCCACCTCGCACCCCTCAGCCGGGTGTTAGCTCTCCAGGTGCTTTTTCATGTCCTTCTCCCCCCGCCCCCGCCCTCCCCGGAAGCAGAGGGCTTTCCGGAGCCATCTATTTACTTAGTCAGCGCCGCCCAAGCGTCGAGCAGTTACCGATGAACAACAGCGTGCGCGGCAAACAAGCCATAAATCCCCGCGGCAATTTGCCTGTGAGCGGTGTGACCTTTCCGTGATGTATTTGGTTCCCCCCGAGGAAGCAGGACTTCTTTGTCATCCAAGGTTGATTCATCTTTTAATTTTTTTAAAAGCAAACGGCCCGCCGAGCGCGTGGCCGCGTGATGTGGGGGGAAACGCCGTTGGGGCTGCCGTCGCGACGTGTAATAACTGACGCCGTGGGAGACGCGGGGAGCCCCCGGCCCACATTGCCGAGAGCTGCAGGCCCGCACGTCTCTGACCCCCGAGTGTCACTGCTCCGCCGTTTTCCTCACGTCTGATGGATTTAAAAAAGAAAAAGAAAAAGTGAGAATCACGTTGGCCGCTGCCTTTTCACGATGCCCTTTAACCGGAGATGAAGTCGGTGGTCGGCGTGGCTCTCGGACCCAGGCGGCCTGGGGGTGCTGCAGCTCAGCTTCCTGTGCCCCAGGGCCTCGGCGCCCGCCCCCACCCCGGAACCTCCCTGGTGTCAATCCCCTCGGGCAGGGAGAGTGGCTGGGAAGCAGTCATCGCTGTGTGTTAGCGCTCTCTCCCTCCCCGGCCGCCCTCCCCCATAAGTAACACATTACTGAGATGATGCGGTCACCCTCGGGGGACTCCGGCCGCTCCGAGGCTCCGGGAGAAGGCCCAGGACGTCCGTCCCCTGGCAGCGGGTCCCACGCAGGTGCCTGGGCAGGATGGCTCCTCATTGGACGGTCCCTCCCGCCCCCCAGACCCGGCTGCGGCCCGGGTCCTAAGGCTGGGAAGGCCTGCAGCAAGCCCACGGTTTCTCCTCTTCTCGCCAAAAGGAGCGGGGCTGGCGGGGGACCTGGGTGTTTCCCGCTGCTTGGAAGGGGCCTGCGTGGATCCCAGGGTGCAGAGCTGTGGTGGGGTAGGGGTGGGGGGTAGCAAGTATGCCTGGGGAGGGGGTGTCAGAAGCGACCCTCGGGCAGTCATGCATTCGTCCATTCGTGCCAGGGCTTGCTTACACACACACACACACACACACACAGACACACACACACACCACACATGCCACACACACCACACACACACATACATACACACACACACACACTATACACACATACATACACACACACACACACACACACACACAGGAAAGGAAAAGAAGGCTGATGAGAAATCAGCTTAACCCATTAGCACACCATCCATAATGAAATGAGGACCAGTGTCGGCTGGATTAGAAGAAGGCAAGGGCTCCAGGCACAGGGGGGTCTGCTTGCTTTGCCAGCGTGGCTCCGAGCTTCCTGGCGGCCGAGGAGAAAAGGGACACCCCGGCTGTCACCCCCGGGGTGGAGGCAGCCCGGGCACCGAGGGAGCTGCGTGCTTCCGCCAGGACTGGGAGCGGCTTCTGTCACGGTCTCCGCGCAGTCCTGCTTCTCTGTGTGTGGTCCACGGCGGGAGGCGAGGGACTCCTGCACATCACACCCTGAGGACCCAGGCGCCCTCCGGCCCAGGTCCTCGCAGGGAGGGACGCACGCGCTGACCTAAGTTTCGCTGTTTTGCGTGACTGATGTCTGCTTCCTCCTTCACGCTCCTGTCTTACTGCGACCGGAGCTCCCTTTAAGGCAGGGCGCATGCCCGGGGGGCAGGCTCCATCTCCCGGAGGGGGTGTACAGGAGGCAGCGGAGGCGGTGTTTCCCTCTCACATTGATCTCTCTCTCTCCCCCTCCCCCATCCCCTGCTCTTTCTTTCTTTTATTTATTATTTATTTTTTTATCTATCTATCTATCTACTTATTTGTTATTGTTTAAAGTGCTACATAAAGTAGTACATATATCTCCTTTCCCCCCCCATTGTCCCCTCCTACCCCCCTTGCCCTCTTTTTAAAAATCTAAAAAAAAAGGCAATCATTTAAAAGATATAAACAACCTAATATATCCTAAATATTTGTTTAGAAAACACTTCATGGAGTTATCCCAAGTTACAAAGATACAGTGGCACCTCGAGATACGAGTTTAATTCGTTCCGTAACCTTGAGGCGTGGGAAACTATGAGACGCTCGCGTCGCGGTAAACTGGTGGGTCCTGTGCAGCCGGCCGATCTGCGCAATGACTCCTATCGCAACTGTTGCTCGTATTTCAAAGCAAAAATCGCTCACTCGACGGCTTGTATCTCAAAAATCTCGTATGTGAAGGCACTCATATCTCGAGGTACCACTGTATTCTTATAAATTAAACAGAGTGCGTTACTGGCCTTTACCCAGGGCTTTCTTTGATCCTCCATCAGAAGTCCTCCTTCCTGACCATGTCCCACCTCTCTCTCCCATGGAGGCCAGGCGCATTAGGAAGGCGGTCTTTGAATGTATGCGGCTCGCCATGGTTTCTAGTCTCCTATCGGTAAAGCTATTGGTAGAATAGCGTTAGGCTTTACTTCTGTTAATCTTTTTTTTTTTTTTTTTTTTTAGTACTTGCTTTGGAAAACGGAACAGGTCAAATAATGAACTGCAGGGCCGTTTGCTCCCCCTAAGTGGGCCGCAGACAAACGAGTTGAGAATCATTTACAGGAGGGACTGGGATCGGCCTGCACAGCGGCCCCACAGCCATGCCGTTCACGAAGGGAAGGGACGACTCTTAGTGCCTCGGTACCCAATAACCGACTGAACTGCACGTGGCAGAACTGCCGAAACTAAAGAAGAGAAACAGGTAGATGCACGCTGACGGTTGGGTCCTCTCTGGACCCTGCGTGGAGCGAGTGGACGGGAAGTGGAAAAGATGTGGAAGACAGCGCCTCCCGCCAGCACAGGCAACTCACGTGACCTCGTGGCCACGGAGGGAACACCCCAGCCACCCCCGCGAAAGGCACGTTGTTTTCAAGAGCGAAAAAAAAAAAAAAAGGAACAGCCACCAGCACAGACCATGTTCTGGGCCATGAAAACAAGCCTTAATAAATGGCAGTGGTTAGAAATTATAAAAATGTGTTCCCTGACCACAGTAGGACTAAGCTGGAAGTCAATAACAAAAAGATCCGGGGACTTCCCGAGACATTCCCGAAGTAAACATCACGCTTCCCAGTGATTCAGGCGTCCAAGACGAAACCACAAGGACACTGAGCAAATATTTTGAAGCGAAGGAAAATGTAAACAAATATATCAAAAGTGGGTGGGGCATAAGCAAACGGTGCTTTCAGAGAAACACACCTCGCCCTGAATGCTTACACAGGGAAGAAGCCCACACATCTGAGATAGAAAATCTTCTATTTAAAAAAAAAAATAGAAAAAAAAATAGAGCAAACTCAACCCCAAATAATAACAAAGGGTATAAAGAGGGAGCAGGAAGCATTCAAACAGAAAAGAGAAAATGAATCAAACCAACACCGAGCGTTTGGAAAGATGAATAAAATGGACAAGTCTCTGGCTGGACCGGTGAGGAAAAACAGAAAACTCGAATGACTGGTGTCAAGAATGAAAGAGAGGACATCGCCGCCTGGCTGACCAGTATTAAAATAATAAGAACAGGCTGTTCACACCTCTATGCCTGTAAATCCCATATCTTTTAACATGGACCCGTTCCTTGAAATAAACTGCCACAGCTCACTCAAGAAAAAAAAAATAAAGAGAGCCCCAACAGCTCTATATCTATTCAATAAATTGCATTTTACAGTCACAAACTTTCCCACAAAAATCAAACAAATGAAAGACTTTCCAGGCTTCCCCGGGGAATGTCTATCAAGCATTTAAGAAAGGAATATTCTAGTGGTGTACCGACTCTTTCTCCAAATAGGAGAAGGGATAGCGGCACTTGTTTTACCAGCCTAGCATGATCCTGACATCGGAACCACACAAAACAGAGTCTCTTTTCTGGGGGAGGGCTGAGGTTCATTTTCTTTTCCTTTTTCTTTGCATTTGGATATCCAATTGTTATTACAAGAAAAGAAGGCTAAAGATTAATATTCCCGTCAGACGTCTTGGACTAAGTCCTTAACAAAATGTTAGCCAATTAATTCAGCCATATATAAAATGATAATCCATCACGACAAAGTGAGTTTTATTCCAGAAATTAAAAAAAATCAATTAATGCAATTTATCATGTTAGCAGACTTCAATGAAAAATCACATGATCCTCTCGATGCAATGCAGATGCAGAAAATATATTCGACAAAATTCAATACTCAGTGATGATTAAAACTCTCGGCAAATTCGTTACAGAGAGGAACTTCCTAAATTCACAAAAGCTTACTTACAGCCGACATCCTACTTAATGGTGGAAAACTGAAAGCTTTCCCTTTAGATCAGCAATGAGGCAATGATATCTACATTTACTACACCTACTACTCACTATTACGTGTGAGGTCCTAGACAATGCTATAAAGCAGGAAAAAGAAATAAAAGGGACTAAAATGGGAAAGGAAGGAGTAAAACTTTCCAGATGGCATTCATTATCTTCTGTATAGAAAACTCCAAAGAACTGACAAAAGAGCCAGCAGAACTAATACTAAGTTTACTAAGATTGCAGGATACAAGGTCAATATACAACAGTTAACTATCCTAATGTATAAAAACGCTCGGTCGTAATGACCAGTAACGATTGAGGCTTGACCAATTGGAAGTCCGTCCTGCAGCTGGCAACCCAGCACTGACTGCTTCCGCTGCAGCTGGGGTGCCCAAGAACTCACTGCTGAGGGCGCTGCAAACCAGGGCCAGAGAGAGGCCCGAAGAGAGGGGCAGGGACTGATCCGTTGCCTCTGTGGCAGCTTCTGATCAGCACTTGCCTCTCTCTTTCTCTCCCAGTCTGGCCAGCAGCTGTGCCTCCATTTCTCTCCAGGTCTCCACTGGGGCTGCTGATCAGCCCCTCCTTTCTGACCAGGCCCTGTTGATAGGCCCAGAGATGCTGACTGGCATGAAAACTGATCAATCAGAACCAAATATGGGTGAAGTGTGAGGAGCCGATGGCTGCCTAGGAGGCAGAGCTTTTGACGCTGACTGGCATAGAAACCGACCAATCAGAACCAAGGGGTGACTGCCGAGAGTTTAAGTAAAAGATATTTCCAAAGCTGTGGGAAAAGCTAACTGAAGCCAATACAGGGCTAATAGGGCGGTAATGCCAGTGGTGAGTGGTCCTCCAGGGGGTAGGGGTGGGTGGGTACTGGGACCTGGAAGTAGGGGCAGAGAGACCGGAGCTGTGATCTTGGACATGAAACTCAGATGCCTTTGCACATGCTGTTCCGCCTGTGCCCGTGCCCTTCCCACTCCCCCCCAGGCTAGCCTGACCCCACGCTACCCCTCCTCAGCTCCGCAGCCCAGTCTGGTGGGGCACGTCTCTCCCCCACTATGCCTGCTCACGGCAGCCAGTGTCAAACGCATAGAGACACTATGTTTGAAGGCACAGAACAACTTGATTATAATTTTTACACATACTGTTATTGATTTCAGAGAGGGAAGGAGAGGGAGAGCAAGAAACACCAGGGACGAGAGAGAATCATTGGTTGGCTGCTTCCTGCATGCCTCACCCTGGGGATGGAGCCTGCAACCGGGGCACGTGCCCTGACTGGGAATCAAACTATGATCATCTCCTGGTTCAGAGGTCCACACTTCATCCCTGAGCTAGGCCAGCCGGGCTCATGGTTAAATACGCATGTGACACGGCACTCCAAGTGTGGTTGACCGGGGGATGCTCGTTGTATCCGTCTGTGGTCATGATGTCCACGGGTCATGACGCTGCGATGGGTGGGTGAGAGGGCGCTACCCTTCCCAGGGCCGGAGGTGGGACTTGACCCTCCTCCTGGGCTGGGCCTGGGCTGCTGGGGCAGCCCCCGTGGTAGAGGGTAGTTGCAGCCCATTGGGGTGCGGCTGTGGGAGGAGCTGACGATGGGCCCGCTCTGGAAGGAGGAGCGGGATTGGTCGGGAGCAGATGGTGAGGCAGCCGGGCAGAGCCGGACAGACCTCAGGACACACACGCACCTTCAGAGAGCGTGGGGAAGGCTGGAGCGGAAAGTCACACGGCAGGTGGAGAGGGAGGGCATCGTGGGGCCAGGAAGGACCCTGAGCACGTCTCCGAGGGGACGGGGCTTCTGCACCTGGCTCTCAGGAACACAGGGATCCAGGCTCCGGTACCCTGGCATTGCCCTGAGGACAGGGCTTCCCCAGAATCTCCGTGTGTGTCCCTCGAGGGCACCTGGCAGAACATTCCTGCCAGGAGCGTGGGGGGTCCCCGGCGGGTGGAGGGTAATGAAGGCGCGTCAGCTGCCAGGTGGTGTGAGCTTCCGGAAGGCGGAGCCTCTCCTAGGCAGGGCCTGGAGCAGTGGTTCTCAACCTTTTTTTTAAAGATTTTTTTTAAAAAAATATATTTTATTGATTTTTTACAGAGAGGAAGGGAGAGAGATAGAAAGTCAGAAACATCGATGAGAGAGAGACATCGATCAGCCGCCTCCTGCACGCCCCACAGTGGAGATGTGCCCGCAAGCAAGGTACATGCCCCCGACCGGGACCTTTCAGCCCGCAAGCCGACGCTCTATCCACTGAGCCAAAACAGTCTCTGCTCAACCTTTTTTAATGCTGTGACCTTTTAATACAGTTCCTCATGGGGTGGTGACCCCCAATCTTAAAATTACTCTTGTTGCTACTTCATCACTGTCATTTTGCTGCCGTTAATGAATCATCATGTAAATACCTGCTTTCCGATGGTCTTAGGCGACCTTGCTAGCAGTTTTCAGCCTGTGGGTCTCGACCCACAGATTGAGAGCCGCTGCTGGAGAGCCTGAGACCATCAGAGGCTCTGGAGGCTCTGAGCAGTCACCTGCGAGCTCTTCTTCTTGGAAAACATATTTATATTTTACTGTTTTTAGGGGAAAAGGGAGAGGGATCGAGGGAGAGACACGTTGGTGAGAGAGAAACATGGGGGGGGGGGGGGCTCTCTCCTGCACACCCCACTCCAGGGATCAGCCCCCAACCCGGGCCTGTGCCCCAGCCAGGAACTGAACTGGGGGCACCTCTTCGTTCCTGGGCCGACACTCAGCCGCCCCGGCCGGGCCGAGCCTCCGGGAGCGCTGGGAAACGCACGCACAGGCCGAGTTCATTACCGCCTTGTAATGTGGCGGGAAAGAGGGCCCCGAGGCCCCGTTCCAGCCTCCGTCACACTTGGACACTTGATGGAAGATGCCGTGCCTTACAATGGCGGGCGCGCAACACAGGCCATTGCCCAGCAAATGTGCCCGCAGACGCCGGAGCCCTCGGCGCCTCCTCCCCAGCCCTGAGTCTCCCTGCAGTGGGACGCTTCCCGCATTTCCTCCCCCCCCCCAGCTCCTGCTCTCCGGGGACACCGGCCCAGGGCGCCGGGAGAAGGTTCAGCCAGGTTTTCGGAGAAATGCCTCGAGTTTGGGAAAGAGAGAATGAGACGACCGTAAGCTCCTGGCGGGCGCAGGGAATGTTCTGGCTGCTTTGGAGCACGGGTGTGGGGGTCAGGATCGGCGGCTCCTCCGATCCCCGTCCCCCGACCTGCCCTCCATCCCTGCTCAGTTGTTTAGACGGTCTCTCGCCTCCAGAGGGACGAGGAAGACGGTCCGAGAAAGGATTAGGAAGGGAGGACCCTGGACCAGAAAGAAAAGGAAAAAGAAAAAGAGGAAATAAAAGCCGGGGGTGAGCTGATTCCAGGAGGTGAGGCCCTGTGACCCTTCTACTTGCTAGGAATGTGGCTCTGAGCTTCCTGGCTGCCAAGGCAAAAAGGGAAACATAGTCACTGCCAGCTCACAGTGTCATGGAGCTTAATGTCCAAAGCAAGAGAAGCGGCTCAGAGGCCCTGTGTTAAATGCCATGTTAGCCGATACCGGTCCCTGCACGTCTCGGAGTCTTAGGCCCTCACCTCTCTGACAAAGGTACCGGATTTTGCTTTTCTTGCTGTAAAAGCGACAGCCCCCGTCTTACACCGTGGCCCACTCCTTTCTCCCCAAGTCTACGGGCGTGGAGCCCCATGCAGGCCGGGCTCGGGGCGGGCCGTGGAGTGGAGAAGAGCCGTCCTGCCTCCTGGGCCCTGTGCTCTCGTGTGAGTTCCCAGCAGCCTGAGCATGAGGGCCAGGAGCCCTGGGGAGGGAACGGTTAATGCTGAGGGTGTGCGGACCTAGAAGCTTCCCGGGCCAGGCCGCTCCCCGCTGCTGCTCCAGCTGCTCCAGCACCCACACCTGGAGGTAGTTTGCAGGCCCCAGCGGTGCCCGAACCACAGCTCTGGCAGACAGGGGCCGGCCCGGCCCCGGGGGACAAACGGCGTTAGCTGTCCCCTCGTCCACAGAGCGCCCTCCCCACCCACCCTGCTGTTCCCCGGGAGGCCCCCCACTCCATAGGTGCACAGGCACCTGGGCAGTGGTTCTCAACCTTCCTAAGGCCGCGACCCTTTAAGACAGCTCCTCATGTGGTGGTGACCCCCAACCATAACATTACTTTCGTTGCTACTTCATCACTGTCATTTTGCAACTGTTATGAATCATATCTGTGTTTTCCAATGGTCTTAGGTGACCCCTGTGAAAGTGTTGTTTGACCCCAAAGGGGTTGAGACCCACAGGTTGAGAACCACTGCACCTGGGGGACAGGATTCCCCCAGACATGTGGACGTGCCCGGCCTGGGTGGGTGGCAGAGTGGTTAACGGCCGGGGGTGTCCTTCATGACTGAGGTCACGTGGCGTCCGGCTCTGCTCCTCGGGGGAAACGCTGTCCTGGTCTGACCACGGGGCGCCCTCCCCTGAAGCGTGCTCTGTCACAGCTGGCCCTGGCTCCCCGCTTCTCACCCCGAGCACAGAGGAGGCTGGCATCCTGGAGACAGGCCCGGTTTTCCCAGGAGGCCGAGGGCAGCGGGGGGCGGCGCAGGTGACAGCGAGACCCTCTCCCCAGAGAGCAGCCGGTGCCTGGGGAGACAGGGGACGCGTGCCCAGAAGAGGGGAGCCCTCCGCTCAGCTGCCACTCCTGGGGACGGCCATTGGCATCTCCCTTGTTCTCAGTGCGAAAGGGCTCTTTTGGGAGGAAGGTGACAACTTCTTTTTCCCGCCCCAGAACCGGCCAGGCAACTGGAGCCCGGATCCCCAATCCCTGGCAGATTTTCCCCAAATAAGGAGCTGCTGGGGGAGGTGGCCCAGGGAGCGAGCAAGCAAAATGCCTCTTCCATTGCCCCGCCCTGCCCTCCTCACCCCCCAAAATCAGGCTGCTCCCCATCCTCCTCCTCCAGGGTGCCTCCCTGGCTTGGCTCTGTCTTACAGAAAGGAGGGAGGATTTTTATTTTGGCCTGTGGGCGAGGGAGGGGGGAGGGCGCCGAGGCGGGAGAGCCCAGTGTTTTCCTGTCAGCCTCGGACAGCCCAGTGGAGTGCTGGCTGGGACAGGACTCCGCCCGATGGAGTGAGGGACTGAGACCAGCCAGCAGCCTGCTCTATCTGCGGCAGAGTCCCTCCGGCCTTCCTGTTGTGGTGTGATGTCACTTTTCCGGGGAAAAGGACAGAGGGGGGCCATGCACCGAGCTGGGAGCCCATTGAAGGAGCGTTCCCTATTTCCTGCCCTGACACCAGCTCCCGGGCCTCTATCTGCGCCCCGTCTTTAATGGGAAGGGGCCCCGCCTTTAATGGGAACGCATGCCCCTGGCCTCTGAGCCTGGCTACCAGGATCAAAGAGAAACGTTTCTCCAGGAGCATCGCTGTGTGGAGCAGAGGCGCGGGTGTGAGTCAGACCCTGGTGGTCATAGACTCATGCTGACAGGTGGCAGGTGGGAAGCTTGGAGGTCGAAGCCCTTCATTTTTTTTGGGGGGGGGGATGTGAGGGCTGGAGGGGTACTGGCACTCGATGACAGAGAGGGGAGCTGACCGAGGGGGGCCTAGGACGGGAGGCACCTCTTCTGGTTCTCGTTGAGGCCACCAGGCTCAGGCATCTCCCATCTTCCAGCAGTGGGGAAGGGCCCTGAGTGGGGCACATTATTTCCTTATTTTTTAAATGTGTTTTTATGGATTTCAGAGAGGAAGGGAGAGAGGGGGAGACAGAAACATCCGTGATGAGAGCGAATCATGGATCGGCTGCCTCCTGCACGCCCCACGCTGGGGATGGAGCCCGCCACCCGGGCACGTGCCTGGACCGGGAGTGGAACCGTGACATCCTGGTTCCTAGGTCGAGGCTCAACCACAGAGCCATGCCGCCCACTTCATAAACAGCATTTTACTGAGTGTTCTCAGCAGCCCGAGGAGATGGTCTAGCCCAGGGGTCGGCAAACTCCTTGGTCCACAGGCCAAGTATCAGCAGGACAATGATGGATGTTTCTTTGGAGAGACAGATTTTTTAAACTTAAACTTCTTCTAACACAGTGGTTCTCAACCTTCCGAAGGCCGTGACCCTTGCATACAGTTCCTCATGGGGTGGTGACTCCCAACCATGACATGTTGCTACTGTGATGCATCGTGATGTAAATATCTGCATTTTCCCATGGTCTTAGGCGACCCCTGTGAAAAGGTCATTCGACCCCCAAAGGGGTCGCGACCCACAGGTTGAGAACCACTGTTCTAATGCCACTTCTTCAACATAGACTCGCCCGGGCTGTGGTATTTTGGGGAAGAGCCACACTCCAGGGGCCAAAGAGCCGCAGGTGGCTCGTGAGCCGCGGTTTGGTGACCCCGGGTCTAGTCTGACCGGGGTTGAGAGCAGAAGGAAATGCGGCTCCCACAGAGCCAGTGGCCGAACGCGGCCCGTGAGGGGGCTGCTGCCCAAGCAGGGCTTTCTCGCCGGCTCCCGTGCCTTGGGCCTGGGAGAGTGAGGACCAGGCAGTGTCGGCGGCTCTCCCCGCCCCCGTCCCCCACCTGGGCCGGCGCTGGGCCGAGCTGCCGGTGCCATTCCCGCCCACTTCTGCCCACTCGGTGGGGGTGTGCTCACTCCTCGGCTGTGGGGACCCCAGGAAGGTGTGTGATGTCATGGCCCCAGCATGGTCCTCCCTGGAGGGTGGGTGCTGCCTCAAGGCTGGCCACGTAGCAGGACACTGTCCCTGAGGCACCCTGAGGCCCAGACCTTGAATGAGGAGGCGAGGCGACCCACGGTGTCACAGCCAGCAGGAAGCCAGGAGCAGAGCTCAGAGGAGCCCTGGGCCTGGGGTCAGCCAGCCTGGGTCCCAGCCTCCGGGCCAGGAGGAGCGGTCTGCTCCCCTTCTGCCACCTCCCGGCTCTGTCTGTGACGTCACAGGCAAGTCACGGAAGCCTCGATGTCCCGGTTCCCGCGTCTGCTCCGAGGACCCGCCTGCCTCCCGGGACTGCCCAGGACGCAGGAGGCCGGCGGGCAGCCATCCCAGCGGGGCACGCTGTCGGTCCCAGCCTGGCCCCGGCGGCCCCCTGCCCCGCTCCCCTCAGTGTTCTCTTCCGTGCAATGGGTCTGCCCTCTCCTGTCGGCTCCAGTGATTTGATTGACCCCCAAGGGTTTGCTGGACCAGTCCAGGGAGATGGGGGGGGGGATGGGCACCATCTCCATCCCCAGGCCGAAGGCCAGCGCTCTTGCGTCTCTGCCCATAAACGTCCTCTCCTTTCGGGCCGCACAGCTGCAAGGGGCCTGGGGGTGACTGTGCGGAGGGCGGGGAGGAGGGGGAGGCTCCTGGGAGTCTCTCTGAGACGCCTCTCTCCAGGTTAGACCCTTCCTGGTCCTCAGCAGTGCGTTCCAGCCGGCGGGTGGCTCCCGGTCCCCCCTCCTCCCCGCACGCCCCCAGCAGCCCTCGTGTCCCAGCCCGTGTGCCGGGAAGAAAGGGGCGAAGGACGCGTTTCCCGCCCGCCCTGTGCCGGGGTGGAGGGCGGAGGGGGACGCCGGAGGGCAAGTTGCAACAAGGCTGGGCGAGCGAGCCCGTGCGATGCTCGCGCCCTGGGTGGCTGCTTGGCACGGAGCGCGGCGCGGGCAGCCGTCCCCGGAGGTCTTTGTTTCCAGGCTGGGAAGCGGCGCTCTTGAGGTGGATTGTGTAAGCTCAGGTTTCCCTCCTCCTCTCCGCTCCTGCTCCCGGGGCAGCGTGCCAGCTCCTCCTCTGCTGGGGAGGCCGAGGGGGGCAGGGTGGGGTGGGGGTGGGGGGAGTCACTCTTGGCTGTCACAGCGTGACCGGCAGCTGCCGTGCCAGTCGGTCCCAACGTCCCGATCCGTCATGACTGCGGCCGTGGACCGGGTCTGTCTCTGCCCGGCCTGCAGCCCAGGGGCCAGGAGCACCCTGCAGTGCCAGGGCGGTGGCCACTGGGGTCCCGGGGGCTCCCCGGCAGAGTGGGGAGGCCGAGGGCACGGGAGGCGGCCTGGCTGGGGCTCCAGGCTCCTCACAGGGGATGATGTGTTTCTAAGCAACAAGAAGGGCTCCGTAGATCAGCGGTTCTCAACCTGCGGGTCGCCACCCCTTTGGGGGTCAAACGACCCTTTCACAGGGGTTGCCTGAGATCATCGGAAAATGCAGATATTGACATCACGGTGCATCACAGTAGTAAAATTTCATGGTTGGGGGTCACCACCCCATGAGGAACATATGCAAGGGTCTCGGCCTTAGGAAGGTTGAGAAACACTGTCGTAGATGCTCCCACTCAGGCCGCCTGTCTAAAGCATCATATTTTATTTAACTTCAGAGGATTTAAAAAAGCCTCTGTGCTGTGAGTGTCATAAACATTGTCATCAGCTGCTTCCCGCCCCCCTCCCCAAAAAGAACAAACACACCGACCAGCAGAGCGTTGTGATGGTTTTTTTGTTTTGTTGTTTTTATAAAAATATAGTTTATTGATTTTTTTTTACAGAAAGGAAGGGAGAGGGATAGAGAGCTAGAAACATGGATGAGAGAGAGACATCGATCAGCCGCCTCTTGCACACCCCCCACTGGGAATGTGCCCGCCACCAAGGCACATGCCCCCGACCGGAATGGAACCTGGGACCTTTCAGTCTGCAGGCCGGCGCTCTGTCTACGGAGCCGCACCGGTTAGGGCTGTGGCGGGTTGTTAAGCGGGAAGTTTCCAGGAGCAGCAAGGTCTGATGGGTGTTGCCTTCCCAAGTGAGCTCTGCGGAGCCACAGGCAAACTGGCCTGGGCTTGAAAGTCTCTGCTTCTGCTGGAGGAGAAGATGGGTCTCCCTCGGGAGAGAAGGCAGAGATCTGGGAACAGGAGAGGTTATTCAGTCAGAGGACGCCCCTCCCGGAGTTCAGGCAGAGTCCGGCGCCTGCCGAGTGGAACACGCGGGACCTGCTGTCCGGTCCCGTTTCAGGAGAGAAAGCTGTGCGGTGGCTCTCAGAGGGGCCAAGGCTGAGCCGGCTGCCGTGACATTGCCTGCAAGCCCACACCGCAAAGCCGACCCGCACACCCGGTCCCGCAGACCCAGTGGGGGCCGCACACAGCGAAGGGCCAGCCTTGGGCAGCCTGGGCAGCTGGCACAGCTCAGCAGGGAGAACCTGGTGGCCAGGGATCTGGGGGCCCTGGAAAGGGATGCAACTGGCAGGCAGAGGGATATTGCGAACCAGTCCAGGGGACCCCAGGGGAGAGACTCCCGCGGGAGAAGTGCCCAGAGCTTGCTCTGGCCCGGAGAGCGAGGAGCCTGCTTCCGACCAAACCATTTCTTTAAAAAATATACCCAGCGGCACCTCGAGATACGAGTGCCCTAACATATGAGATTTTTGAGATACGAGCCGTCGAGCGAGCGATTTTTGCTTTGAAATACGAGCAACATTTGAGATAGGAGTCATCGCGCGGATCGGCCGGCTGCACACGACCCGTCAGTTTACCGCGACTCGAGCGTCTCATCGTTTCCCACGCCTCAAGGTTACGGAACGAATTAAACTCGTATCTCGAGGTACCACTGCATTTCCATGGATTTCAGTGAGGAAGGGAGAGGGAGCGAGAGATGGAAACATCGATGGTGAGAGAGAATCATTAAAGGGCTGCCTCCTGGCCAGCGGCAGGCTTGCTCCTAGGCTGGGGAACACCGGGGCAGCGGCCACTGTGAGGAAGGCATGGACTGCCAGGCTGGAACCCCCTCCATGCTCAGCACTTCCTAACCCCGGGCCAGGCTGCGCCCTAAGCTTTCCCGGAGCCGTCCTCACCACGGCGCCAGCACGCGGGCTCCCTTTCTGCCTCCCCCGTACAGAGGGGGAAACTGAGGCCTGCCTTACCCGGGTTCCCAGGGCCAGCAATGGCAGAGGGAGAGTTGAGGCCAGCTGTGGCTGGGGGTGAGACCTGCCCGGGGTACACAAGCTGAGCGATGGCAGGGAAGGAGGGAGGCCTTGGCTTTTGTCCCCTGGACCCTGACCCAGCTGGTGGTCTTGGAACCACCAGGCCGGGTGCTCGGCACAGGCAGGCACCCCGCTCTCCCCAGGCTAGTCACGGCCAAAGGACTTCCTGAGCATCTGTCAGGAGCCGGGCCTCCGCTCGCCGTGGTGGGAACGGGCAGGTGGGAAGTGTACTGCAGACTCGCCCCCTCCTTAAAGCTGTCACGGTGGAAGGCGTTTATTGGTGAGCAAGCCATTTGTTCAGTGTTTATCCAGAAAACGCCTCTAGGGCCCAGCCGATGTGACTCAGGGGTGGAGCATTGACCTCTGAGCCAGGAGGTCAGGGTGCGATTCCCGGTCAGGGCTCATGCTCCATCCCCAGTGTGGGGCGTGCAGGAGGCAGCCGAACCATGATTCTCTCGTCATGGCTGTTTCTCTCTCTCCCTCTCTGTTTCAATACAAATACATTTTAAAAAATAAAAGAAGGAGAAAACACTTCTTGGGAGTTTATAACAGGATTACTACTAATCAAAGCCCAGAGGAGGATTTTATTTTATTTTATTTTATTAATATATTTTTATTGTTTATTACAAATAGTAGTACATATGTCTCCTTTCCCCCCCTATTGACCTTTCCCCGGCCCTCCCTGCCCCCTAGTACATGCCCTCACCTGTCCGCCCCCACC
>PVJN01045242.1:0-17047 GCA_004026805.1 Lasiurus borealis
GGATGGGGGGGGACGCCGCCGGCCGTGCCCCCCCGGTTAGCGCCGCGGGACCGGCTTCTCCGTGCACGCCCGGTGTCCTCTCCTTCGCGAGGGATGAAGTCGAGGGGAATGGCGAGCGGGAGGAGGGACACGGTGGGCGCCGGCCCGCTTTTTGTCCCGCGAGCCGCCTGCTCCCCCCCGCGCTGCGTCTCAAATGGTCTCGCCCACTCCCGCGCAGCCCACGTGGGCGCGGCCGCGGCGCCGGGTGCCGGCCGGGCGCAGGGCGAGCCGGGGTCGGGGTGGCCGCCGCCGCTGCGGGACGAACCGCCCGACGGGCCCGGCCTCGCCGCCGGTAAAGCGGAGCTGGTGGGGCGCTCGGGCGCTGGGCCCGGCCGGGCTTTGGGTCCGGGCTCGGCCTGACCGCGGCGGAGCCTAGTTGGGTGTTCGCGGCCCAGGCGAGGCCGGTTTCCGTTTGCGCCCGTGGCTGCTGAGCCCGCTCTGCGGAGGGCGGGGAGGTTAGTGTCTGTCTGTCTGTCTGATTGTCTGTCTGCGGAAGCTCCGTGTGGATAGCTGGGGGGACACTAAAACAGCCTGCAGTTTTAGGGTGCGTCGTGCGGTTTACTCCGGAAGCGGCTTCCCAGCCCCGTTTCAGCTGTCACGTGTCAGCCTTGCAGAGCTATAACCCCTGAACCCTCCAAAAACAGCATTTCCGAGCCACTTCCTGTTCCCAGCGAAGTGCTGAGGCCCACCGGTGAGAAGTATGCAACATTTTAATGGGCTGTCACGAAAGGACTCTTTAAGGCACTTTTTTTTCTTTACTGTTCCTGATGGGAGAGCCCTGTTCAAAGAGGGTTGTCACTAAGTAGGGCTTTTATACACATACAGTACTAGAGGCCCCGGTGCACGAAATTCGTGCAGGCTTGGGGGGGGGGTGCCAGAGGGTTGGGGGGCTGTTCTTCGGCCCAGCCTGCTCCCTCTCCCATCTAGGGCTTCTTGAGGGATGTCTGACTGTCCATTTAGGCCCGATCTGGATAGGATGGGGCCTAAATGGGCAATCGGACATCCCTCTCACAATCCAGGGCTGCTGGCTCCTAACTGCTTGCATGTGTGCTTTGCTGATTGCCCCTAACTGCTTCTGCCTGCTAGCCCGATCACCCCCTAACCACTCCCCCCCAGCCTGATTGATGCCTAACTGCTCCCCTGCCCTCTGTTTGCCCCCAACTGCCCTACCCTGTGGGCCTGGTCACCTCTAACTGCCCTCCCCTGCAGGCTTGATCCTCCCCAACTGCCTTCCCTTGCAGGCCTGGTCCCTCCCAACTGCCCTCCTCTGCTGGCCTGAGAGCCCACAACTGCCCTCCCCTGCAGGCCTAGTCACCCTAACTGCCCTCCCCTGCAGGCCTAGTCACCCTAACTGCCCTCCACTGCAGGCCTGGGTCTCCCCCCACAACTACCCTCCCCACAGGTCCGGTCACCCCCAACTTCCCTCCTCTACCAGCCTGGTCACCCCTAACTGCCCTCCCCTGCAGACTTGATCCTCCCTAACTGCCCTCCCTTGCAGGCCTGGTCCCTCCTAACTGCCCTCCCCTTCTGGCCATCTTGTGGTGGCCATCTTATGTCCACATGGGCGCAGTCATCTTGTGTGTTGGGGTGATGTTCAATCTGTATATTATTCTCTTATTAGAGAGGATAGGGGCCTGGTGCACAGGTAGGGGCCAGCTGGTTTGTCCTGAAGGGTGTCCAAAATCAGGGTGGGTGTTCCTTTGGGGCGTGCGGTGGCCTGTGGTGGTTTGCAGGCTGGCCACGCCCCACAGAGACCCAAGGGGAGGCCCTGGTATCTGGGATTTACTTATCTTCTACAATTGAAAGTTTGTAGCCTGGAGCGGAGCCAAGCCTCTGCTTGCATAACCATTGAAATTTTGTTGCCTTAAGTAGAGGCCTGGGCCCGCTAGGATTTGCGGAAAGCTTGTTTTCCTCCTTTGCCAGGGGCAACCCAAGCCTCCCTCCTGCTCTCTCTGACCGTAGCCATCTTGGTTGGGTTAATTTGCATACTTGCTCTGATTGGCTGGTGAGTGTAGCGGGGTACGGTCAATTTGCATATCACTCTTTTATTAGATAGGACTAGAGGCTTAGTGCAGAAATTCATGTGTGGGGGAGGGTTTGTGGAGGGGGATTGTCCTTCTTGCAATCTGGGATCCCTGGGGGATGTCTGACTGCCGTTTTGAATCAGGCCTAAACTGGCAGTCAGACATCCCTCTCACAGTAGCCTGCCTGCCTGATCGCCCCTAACCATTCTGCCTGCCTGATCTCCCCTAACCACTCTGCCTGCCTGCCTGATCACCTCTAACCCCTCTGCCTGATAGCCCCTAACCTCCTCTGGCTCCACCCGCCACCTGGCTTCATAACATCCAGAAGGTCATTTGGCTGTTGGGTCTAATTAGCATATTAAATTTTTATTATTATAGATGCAAACGTCTTACCCTCTGTGTAAGCAGTGCAGGCTATTGGGGGAAAATCACTAGGAGGGTGAACCCAAAGACGAGACCCTGCTCTCCTGAAAGAACTGCTAATCAATTATTAAGAAATACACACAGCAGTGCCATGAAGTAAATAAAAAGAGCAGGATTAACGTGATAAACTAGAAGTTAAAATCATTTTACAGCTAATAGGGATTTGGGGATCATCTTATTACACCTGTAACCTTTTAAAAATCTGTTATTAGAAGAATGGTTATTGAACCCCATCCTGGCCAGACAATGTGCTAGAAACGTGGTCTTGCCAAGGTAGCCCACGGGAGGTCTCCTGGCTTCCAGTTTATGTGCCTTAGGACTTTGCTGTGTAGAAAATGAATGTTGTAGGTTTGAGGGAAAATGTGACAGGTTTGGAAGCTTTTTTTTCCTAACAATATTTAACAAAAATCATCTATTTCACAGGCTATAGTGAATGCTTATTTCTTTTTTAAAATCATTTCAGAATGACAGTCTGGCTTTGTTTACTAAATCCCTTTCAGGAGACTTCAAATTAAGCATTTTCAATTTGCGATTGGGAAGCTGCATTTGTGGGGGGCAGACTCAGGTTACACCCAGATTTTCCACTGCCTGGTGGTCAGTGCCCCTGACACCCAAGTTGTTCAATGGTCAACTGTAAAATTTCAGGAGAAGTTTAGACTCTGAAATATTTGGTCTAACTCAGAGCATAAAACAAGCGGAATTCAAGTATATGGGAAACCAAAGCAAAAAATTGTACTCAGTTCATTTATATTTGGTTGTGTGATAAATAATAACGCCTAGTAACATTGGTGGAGCATTTTTCACCTGAACTCTCGGCTATGTTTTCTGTGTATTAAGTTATTTATAGTAAAATTATGTATGCATCAAATTTACCTTATCAATTAAACTGGCTAAATATAAATTCCTTCATATTCCTTTCAGCCTTTTATCAACCTTTTCTTATAAGATTTTTAAAAGTCACTTTTAAAATCTTCTTAAAAGTGACTGTTTTTCCATCATAAATACACATGTATTCATTGCTTATTGCTTATGTATCTCATTTAATTTTGCTCTCTAGTTTTGACTTTTAAAAAATATTTTTTATTGATTTCAAAGAGGAAGGGAGAGAGAAACATCAATGATGAGAGAGAATCATTGATTGGCTGCCTCCTGCACATTTCCCATTGGGGATCGAGCCCACAACCTGAGCATGTGCCCTGACAGGGAATTGAACCGGTGACTTCTTGGTTCCTAGGTTGACGCTCAACCACTGAGCTACACCCAGTTGGGCATGTTGTTTTTGAATTGTAAAGCATATCTTTATTTTTCCAGTTTAGAATTTCCTGTCTTTTGACTATCATGTTTTTGTTTATGTTTAAGAAACATCTGACTATTTTAGTCATCTAAATGTATTAAATAAATACCCTTTCATTTGAAAAAAATAGTTTCCAGTTGTCTTTTGATTGTCTGAATATCGTTTAAACATTTAAGTAAAGTACGTTTCTATTTTTTTAATGGTTATTCATATATCCTTTGCAGGCTACTTTAAGAAAAATGGCCCTGTCGGCCCAACAGATACCCAGATGGTTCAACTCAATTAAACTGAACAGCTTAATTACTGCTGCACAACTCAGAAACCATCTTCAGAGACCAGGACAGACATTGTTGCATAGACTTTCTGCTCAGCCTCAGGTGTCCTCTGCCAATTGCTTTCTCCAGTGGGGATTGAAAACTTACAGGACTTCCTCCAAATGGAATAATAGCCCCCAGTTTACCCAGTCAACTGGGCAAGAGATTACTTCCGTCCAGAGCACTGTGCTTCCTTCTGTGAAGGAGCGGCCACAAAAGATACCCAACTTTGATTCTGAGCTGTCTCTAGAAGGTAATTCTGAACTTTCAGAAAAGTCCCTTTGGCCACTAGTCGATTGAATAAGCGACCTGTTTATTGTATTAGCCTATTGCCAGTCATATTTCGGACCAGGCAAGAAAAATAATATTGCCAATTCTATTTACTTCTATTTTGCCTCTATTTTACTAAGGTAAAATGTGTGTAGGGTAATATGTATAAAATTACTTTATAGCTCTGTATATAACATTCGCTTTTTATATACTTTATTTAGATCCTTTTTTTTTCAGATAATTAGGTTTATTAGGGTATAATTCATATCAATAAAAATGTATCTTTTGGGGGTATATAGTTCTATGAATTTTAACATACACATTTAGTTATGTCATGACTACCACACTAACCAATACAACAGTTTTATCACCCCCAAAAGCTCCTCTGTGTCACTCTTTAGTTAGTCTTCTTCCTCCTGCTAGTTCTAGGAATATTTCTGTATAAAAATATTTCACTGCAAGTGAGATATTAGGTTAAGTTGAATATGAGAGACAATGCAGGGAGGAGATTTGGGAGGCCAGGAGGAGAGACTGGCTATAAGAAATTAGAAAGTGTGGTGATGAGAGGCAAAAAGAAAAAAAGAAAATCAGTCCTTATGTTGTAGGTAGGTTATAGTTTCCAGTATCTTCCATAATTGTTTAAGACTAAAACTTCAGAATCAAGGGTATACTAGAAAGAGTCACTTAACTATTGATTAAAAGTGAAGGAAAGGGGAAGGACTCATCTTCATGGAATAGAAATATACCAAGAAATTTCTTATCTTAGAGGAAGAGTAGTTGATCCTCTAAATCAGTGGTTCTCAACCTTCCTAATGCCACGTCCCTTTAATGCAGTTCCTCATAACTTTATGGTTGGGGGTCACCACAACATGAGGAACTGCATTAAAGGGACGTGGCATTAGGAAGGTTGAGAACCACTGCTAAATGGTCTTAACCTTTCATATTAGAAGGTAGAAAATATTTATACTTCTTAGATGTTTAATCTTGAAGTGATCCCAAGATTTATAAATAAGCCAACTAGGGAAGCCAAGCATTTAAATACACACATAAGAATCGCTAGAATGCAAGTTGTGGTTGTAGAAACAGTTTGAAGGGTACGGATCGGAGAGCTGACTTGCTTCTCTCTTTCCATTGGCTGGCTTCACAGATCTGGACGACGTGCCTCCATTGTCTCCCTTGCAGCCAATTTCTGAGCAGGAGGCTGTTCAGATTATTGCAGACCCTCCTTTGCCCCCAGATTCATTCACACTTCGAGACTACGTGGACCATTCTGAGACTCTGCAGAAGTTAGTGCTTCTAGGTAAGTCTTGAGAATACTCTTCATTTCTTTTTACTTGGTTTAAATTAAGCATTGATAATCTGTCACAGTAGCACATACATATGAGCAGAAGTCAAAACTGTGAATGGCTTCTAGTGAAATCTATACTCCTACTTCATCCTTCCTGACATGGCAACCCCTTCTCCAGAGAATCTACTTCTTTAGCTCTTTCTGTGTGTAACCCTAAATGTGTTTGTAGTTATTTACAGTGCTGCTGCTTGGCTCATTCATTTCAGACATCAGTTGATCTCTGTGTATACACACACATTCCCCCGTTCTCGTCAATTCTCCCAAACTATATATATCAAAGCCCAGGGGCCAGAATGGTGGAATGACCGGAACAACTGGTGGCTATGACGTGCACTGCGACAGCCAACCAGCCTGATCCAGGCCAAATCAGCCCCACCCCCAGCCAGCCTGGTCCCAGATTGGTCCCCAACACCCCGATTGGGGCCGGGGCCAGTTGGCCAACTACCCCTGGCCCCGCCCCCCGGCCAGCCCATGGGGCAAGCCAGCTGGATCCCACCCGTGCACAAATTCATGCACTGGGCCTCTAGTATAGTTATAGTAACAAGTTTATACAAGTCTTTAGTCAGTGCTTACATAATGACCATAAACATTCCTCACTGCTCTCCAGGAAGTGTATTACGATTATTTTCCTTCCTGTAAAACTTTCCATTTTTCCATGATTAATAATTGGCTTGTTTTTTTATTAGTTTTCTTTGTTCCTCAGGCCACATTTTCCCATACCTCCCAGTAGCCTCTCAGGACAGTTTTTCCTACCGTTAACCCTACAGATGATGTATTTGTTCCATTTCCCCACCACCCCAACCTTCCTCCTGGTGCCGACTGCCCCCCTGGATTTGATGGGTTCTCTCTAGGACTGCTCCACAAGTATCTGAGTTTGTCCTCACAGAATGCGCTTGGATTTGGACAGTTGAAGGCACCCAAGGGATCTGTGAGCTCTTCCTTAGTCCTCTTGTTTTCAGTCTAGCACTTACTGCAGCCTTCTGCCTTTTCCACCGTCCGTGGGTCTGGCACTTCTCTTACTTGGTTTTCCAGATGATGAACTTCCCCTCTGGAGGATGGAGAGGACAGTAAGTAAGGGATTATCTCAGATCCATCTAGGTTAGGTCCTCACTTTTCACTGAAAAGTTGGGAGCTTCCTAACATGATAGTCTTCTCATCAGCAATACTGCCCTGATAATCTCTCTAAGGTAGTGCTCTGTCTAAAATGCAAATTCAGCCGAGACCGGTTTGGCTCAGTGGATAGAGCGTCAGCCTGCGGACTGAAAGGTCCCAGGTTCGATTCCGGTTGGGGGCATGTACCTTGCTTGCGGGCACATCTCCACTGTGGGGCGTGCAGGAGATGGCTGATCGATGTCTCTCTCTCATCGATGTTTCTGACTTTCTATCTTTCTTCCTCTCTGTAAAAAATCAATAAAATATATTTTTAAAAATAAAAATAAAATGCATATCCAACAGTCAGAGTCAGTTTCCTACTTGAAACCCTTCAAAGTTCTTTCTGGTCCCCTACTGACCTTTTTAACTTCACCGCTTGCCACTCTTCCTCTGGTTGGTTATCTTGGGCAACTGGAGAACTTAATTCAAGTTCAAGTAACGTCTGAAATATCTTCGCTGACCTTCCAAACAGAGTGGCCCTTCTCTGCGCTCACCCGTCCTTGCTTCGCTCCTGGCACTAATAACATAGTGATTGTGAACTCGGGTCCTGTGCAGGTGCCTAAATGGATAGGGAATGGCCATCTTCTCAAGAAGCTTCACGAATTCACAAGCACCTACATACACATACGAACAGCTAGAATGCAAGGAGGAAAGTGACAGGTCCCATATAAGGGACACAAAAAAGCGACGTGTGGGTTCAAAGGGGAGAGAAAGCAGGGGAGCCAGTGTCCTTCCTCTGAGAACAGCTTTCCCAGCCTGTGCTCGGTGCTCCGGGAAAGACAAGATAAAATAACAGGGTCCCTGTCTTCAGATAACGCACAGTACACCTGGCGCTCTGGAGTATGCGTCGGGCATTCCTTCATCTGTCTGCTGATAACAGGTGCACATTGGCAAGGTAACGGAAATGACAGGACTGCAGATCAACCACGATTGCATCATCTGGCAGTATTTCTGAGTAGACCTGGTGATCTACTTCTCTGTTTGCTTCCCAGACCTGTTTTCTGCCCTTCTCTGCCTGCGCTCCATCCCAGGGGGCTACCGTCTGGGCACTAGGGTTCCCCTGCCAGCTGCCTTCCGGGCTGCGTGAGCCCAGAGGGAGGCACCTGCAGGAGGAGAGGGAGGCAGGTGGGAGTATTTTTTCCTGTTCCCTCTCTGCTCTGGGGCACGTAACTGTCTCCTGCATGACAACAGCGCCTTCTGAGAAACTCTTTCTTAATTGCTTCCAGCTCCCTCAGCGCGGGTAATGCTTTCTCTCCCGGTGTCTTTTGCTCTAGGCATGCCCTCATTTGTTCTCTTGATTCTGCTCACACCACTGTGTAGAGTCCCTCTATTAAAGCTGTTTTCATTTTAACTTTCTAGGGCAGTTTCCTTTGCCAGACCCTGATTGATACAGTAAATATGTGTAACACTCACTGAACACAACGGGAACGTTTGTAGTAACTGAAATGATTGGATAAAGCCAACTTAGACTGTGGTCACCTAGACGTTAGAATCATTATTATTCGTTTTATATATCCCCAGAACCTACCAGAAGGGCCTGGTCCATAGTAGGCATTCATGACTCTTTTTTCAAGTTAATTAAATTGTAAGCCCGTGATTTGTGCTGACAGCAGTGTGCCCTCCTGATGAGATTCAGCTCTCCTTTTGCTGTGAAAAAGCAGCTTTTCAGGATTTTTTGTTTCAGCACAGCCAGGATGTGACAGCTCAAGCTGAGCAAGGCACTTTAGCGCATGTAAGCTGTAACATTTAGTTAAATCTGATGTCTGAACCCTTTCTGTTATTTTTAAAGCATTCCTTCTCCCATTTTGCACAGATTTTAAAAACTGGTTTCTAGTTTATTTATCTGCCCATTCAAAAATTTCCTTTTTTAACTTAAATTTTAAATTTCAAAAGAATTATATTGAGTTGTTAAAAGTGCAAATATTACAAAAAAAGAAAAGAATTCTTAACCTCTCTACATTGTCAGTTCCACTTTTCCAAAGGTAACCCTCATTATCAATTTATGGAGTGATTTGCCAGACCTTTTTCTATGCAAATACTACCATACAGAAAGCTATATGTAGCCAAACTTAATATTATTTTTTAAATTCCGTTTTCTTCTAGTAGTTTTAAAGTTGTTATGCTTTAAGCTTATATCTATATGAAATTAATCTTTGAATCAGATATAGAAGGAATTTTTAATTCTTTCCAAGTTGCCCCATTATACTCTACTGAATAGTCTTCTCCTTTTGATTTGAATGCCACTGTTACTGGAAGCCACATTTTTAGTTCATCCTGGCTCTGTTTCTGGTTTTCATTCTATGGGTGTGTCTATCGTCCTTTTCTGCTTCCAAGCATCTTATGTCAATACCTGTTTAATACCCAGAAATTTGAGTTTAGAATTATATATGGATCTAAAAATATCAAATTATAATTTTTCTATTTGTAGACACCATTAAAGAATATTTTTATTTCATTGCTTTTATATTTTAGACTGCAAAGTTACATCTATAAATCAGTTTGAGTTATTTTTAACCTGATGAAATATGTTAATGAATATGACATTTGAATCTAAAATTAGGGTTTTACATTATCCTTAAATGTTTATTCTAAAGTAAGGAATAGGCCTTTCCTATTTGTTTATTTTTTAAAAAGGAAAAATATGAGAAACTAAAGTGCTCAGTTTTAATGAGAATTTTGAATCACTTTGATTCTCTGCTTAATTAATGCTGACACCTAATTATATCCATAACCAAAAAATGATTTGAAATAACTTGATATTTCTCCTTTTTACTCTTTCTCTCCTGTCTTGTGTGGTTTACTTAGATCACCGAGGATTGTACGAGTGGGTGAGGGTTAGAGGTTGTGTCCTTTCTGCTCTGTGGGGTACTTGAAGGCTGTGGTGTTCACCTGCTCTCGGCCAGACATTTCTTGAGCTCCTTCAGGATGCTTGTCTCTGCTAAAGACCTGGGGGATTACAATGACGAGCAAAACATAGGGTCCTTCGTATTCTCCTATGGAGGGGATCATACGCATATTTTAAAATAATGCTTGTAACTAAGAAAATGATTTTTTATAAAACTTCAGAGAAACTTAATTTTATTCATGTGGTTTGTGACCCTACAGAAGCTCCAGTTATGTGATCACTATGCAGCTCATTGGGGGCTCATAAGCATCCTTCAAACTGTACTCAAGAGACCATAGAGAATGGTGATGATCCTAATCTGACTTAATGACTTTGTTTTGAGTGGTAATTTAGCCCCGAATACACTGTTTTCCCCTATATATGATTTGAAATAAATACTGTTTTCATTTTTATTTATATTTCTTTCTACAGCCAGTTTAGTTGAAAATACTTTGAAGTTTCCATTGGCCTTTCTCGGTTCCCCTTTGGATAGGTTGTTGATCTCCATCACCAATTTCTTAAACGTCTGTTCTGAAGTTTAATGGCTGAGTTAAGCCTTCTCTTCAAACAATGTTTGTATTTATTACAGGAGTGGACCTGTCCAAGATAGAGAAACACCCAGAAGCAGCCAATCTCCTTCTGAGACTGGATTTTGAAAAAGACATTAAACAAGTACTCCTGTTCCTTAAAGATCTGGGTATAGAGGATAGCCAACTGGGAGCGTTCCTGACGAAAAATTATGCTATTTTCTCGGAAGACCTTGAAAACCTTAAAACCAGGTAGGATTTTTAGAATGATTCCCATATAACACAGGAAGTGAATCTGAAGGAAATATATGTATTGGGTTTTTTTTGTTTTTTTTTAAGTCTCAGCTGCACAAGAATCAACTGAGAGAATGAACATGAATATTATTGTTTTGTTTGGACTTTGACCAAAATTAAGAATCTAAAACAGGTGTTATTTTTTTTAATTCAACAGCCCATTCTTATTTTTATATGAAAACAAAAACATCCAACATAAAAACTTTTTGCTGAGTCAGTACTTAACTGTTTCTCTTTGGAAACTGGGATAAGTTTTCTTTTAAATCCATTAACAGATGTCAGGATTATGTGAGAGTGCATTTAAAGTTAAGAAAGTCTGAACATTTGTGTTCTTTACTAGCTAGTTTTTAAAGGTAAACATTTGACATTCTCTTGGCAAATTATTGTATAATTTGCTTAATCGTTCTCAAAAGTTAGCTATTTTAGTACCTTTTTTTTTTTTTTGTCTTTTAGTACCACTTCTATAAACACCTTTGTGCTTCATTCAGCATTCAAAGAATGTATTGAATCTGTGTAATGACTACAGTGAGATGGTATTGACCTATGAGATAAGGATTCTGTTAGGCACTGGGAACACCATAGAGAACAAAAGCCCAGTCATGATTCACACTTTGAATTCCTCAGCACCCCACCCCTCACCTCAGCCATTCCCTGGACTCCCAGGTTTGCTGAATGGAGGGAGCGCTGCTACCTGTGGCCCAATCAGAAATGCTGGTATTACCTTGGGCCACTCTTTTAACATCCACATCCAATAAAATGCTCTGTCCATTTTACCTTTTCATATCTCACAAGTCAGCCACTGCGTTTCTCTTAATCTTCACTTAGAATGCTTTACCTCAAGTCTTCGTCATTTTGCACCACGATTACTGCAGCCATCTCCTGGCTGGTCTGCCTCCAGTCCTCCCCGCCAGACTCTTCTCGCTCTGGTGTTGGGCCTCACCACATTTCAGAGAGCTTTCCAGTTCCTTAACCTTCATGGTTTGATGGCCTTTTTCTGCACCAGGAAAAAAACGGAACAGCACATTCCTTACATTGGACAATTTGAGCCTTTATTATAAAGCAAAGCACTGGGCTAGACTTCAGTCATGTCAGACAGTCACGCGCTCTTCCTTCATGAGACTTCATTACAGTACTGGGGGTGGTGGGTGGAATGACTCTAGGAAACTCAGTCTGACATATCCACATCTCCTCCCGGCTGTCTGGAACACTATTGTCTTCCCATTCAAAAACCTACTTACCCTTCTTGCTCAAGATTAAGTCCGAGGAACCATGTATACCAGGAGGTGGGGGTCATTGGAGCCATTACAGTACTTCCTACTGTAGTACTATTATAAAGGCCTCATTTTTTTTTTAAATATATTTTATTGATTTTTTTTATAGAGAGGAAGGGAGATAGTTAGAAACATCGATGAGAGAGAAAAATTCATCAGCTGCTTCTTGCACGCACCCTACTGGGGATGTACCCTTGACCGGAATTGAACCTGGGATCCTTCAGTCCAAAGGCCGATGCTCTATCCACTGAGCTAAACTGGTTTCAGCATAAAGGCCCTATTTTCTAAGGGAGGCATAGAGAGGTTAAATAATGTGCTCAAAATTACATAGCTAGTGGCAGGCCTGGGATTCAAACCCAGTTAGTCTAATTCCAAAGCCCTGGCTACTACACCTGGCTGTATTGTCTCTTTACTTTTAGTTCTATGGAGAAACTTAAAGTGTAAAAGGAGTTTGTTACTCATGCTCCTAACAACTAAGGAATATTCTCATACAGATGGTAATTGAATGGTTCCTAAACCTGGCTGACAAATTAAACTGTGGAGCATTTTTAAAATTAATTTGAATATTTTATTTTTTTTTATTTTTTAAATATATTTTATTGATTTTCTACAAAGAGGAAGGGAGAGGGATAGAGAGTTAGAAACATCGATGAGAGAGAGACATCGATCAGCTGCCTCTTGCACACTCCCTACTGGGGATGTGCCCACAACCAAGGTACATGCCCTTGACCGGAATCGAACCTGGGGCCTTTCAGTCCGCAGGCCAACGCTCTATCCATTGAGCCAAACCAGTTTCGGCATGAATACTTTAATAGGTAATTTATCCACATGTGCTCAAAAGGATATACAATGAAAAAGAAGCTTATTTAATTGAACTTAGCTTCTAGCTTTGGTTTAGTACAGCATTCTTATTTTCTAGGATGTCTATAACAGCATTAATTTCATATAGTTGTTTTCTTTTTAATGAAGAAAGTTTTTTTTTAATATATTTTATTGATTTTTTACAGAGAGGAAGGGAAAGGGATAGAGTTAGAAACATCGATGAGAGAGACATCAATTATCCCCACTGGGGATGTGCGAGCAACCAAGGTACATGCCCTTGACCGGAATCAAACCTGTGACCCTTCAGTCCACAGGCTGACGCTCTATCTACTGAGTCAAACCGGCAAGGGCTGTTATAGCTTTTTAAAAAACAATACTGTTATTTTATAGTCAGGCTTTCTATATTTCACTATCTTATTTTGGTTTCCAGAAATTTAGCAGGAAATATCTTCTTTGTTAACAAAATACATATTGAAAGACTACAGAAAAAATTAGTTATGAAAATACATACTTAGTAAATGCACTAAAATTCCTTTCAGTTTCTCTGAGATACTAAAATAAAATTCTTCTCATACTTAAGCCTTCCTTTGTAAAAAGAATTCTGAATCTATTTTCTTAATTTGTATATTTTCTCTTCTTTGACCAAAACAAAATTCTTAAACAGAATCATCTTTTTTTTTTTTTCTATCAAGTAACTAAGTAAGTCAGATTAACTGAAAAGGCAATTTTCTGTTTTTAAGTGTAAATGTGACCATTCTATAGTTGGATGGATGCTTGATTTAACCATATCTGGGCCATTATTGTAGAACTAGAGGCCCGATGCACAAAATTCGTGCAAGAAACATGGCCCTCACACCCCGCCTTCATGGTGAGGTGAAGGTCCTCAGAACGTCCATTTGGCTGTCCGGTCTAATTAGCATATTATGCTCTTATTGTTATAAATGGGATTTTTTAATTTTATTGTGGGGGGTATAGAAGTCTTTTTAAAAACAGTAGTTATTTTAGAAAGTAGCATGCACTAGTAAATGTTTATCATGTATGTGTATTTGTGTTTCTTTAGAGTGGCTTATCTACAGTCAAAAAATTTCAGTAAGGCAGACATCACACAGATGGTCAGGAAAGCGCCATTTTTGCTGAATTTTCCAGTGGAAAGACTGGATAACAGACTGGGATTTTTTCAGAAAGAACTTGAACTTAGTGTGAAGAAGGTAAATAAAAGGGGAGAATTGTTGTATTTCTAAGTCAGCTACATTTAGTAATTGTCAAATCTCATGTTTCTAACAGCTGTGCATGAAGAAGCCTGCTAGCTTAAACATGTAGCTGTATTATTTCATAATATCCCATCAGATTGTTTCCTTTTGGTTTTAGTACGTTTCTTTCCTCCAACAGTTTTACGTTTATGTATTTGTGGGGTTCCTAGCCCTTTTCTGAGGGTCACTTTAGAATTTTCAGTTTTGTATTTTCTTGAAATGCTTTGGTTCCCCAAACTAGTTGCACCTCTAGTAACGGCAGACTGTTTTATAACTGCAGACTAGAGAACTGGTAGTTCGTCTCCCACGGCTACTAACTGGAAGTCTGGAGCCCGTGAAAGAAAATATGAAGGTAGGATGGCTTTACGCTTTTGAGAAATCAGCTTCTTTCTTGGAGTGTTTAAGTCCTCTGAAGAGGATAGATGTTGCTATTGTCATCTTAAAGAAAACTATATTATAAATGAAGTTCCTTCTAAAAAGATGACAATAGAAAATAATAAATATCTAGCAAGCTATTTGTTTTAGATGATAGTATGTTCACGTGTTCATCAGGTGTTACACGAGTAAGTCACCTTGCAGACACAGAGGCCTGTAATCCCTGGAAACTGCTTCGTTGCCGGTATGAGAGCCTTTGTCTGTGTCACGCAGGTGGGAGACGAGTTTGGGAGACCGGATCCAGAAGGCTTCTGTGAAGAGCAGAGGCCAGCACATTGCTCTCCTTACACCTGTGCCAAGTGCCGCTCTGGTTCTATCACAAAACATACCACACATTCTTCACCGTTTTTCTCCCAGGAATAGCACAGAGCCAATGGCAGCTGACCAGTTAGTATGCAAAGCTGTAGTGACATTTGAAATTATTGCCTATGGCCTCACAGTGTTTGCTGAGGTGCTCACAGTGTTTATATTCCGTTGCAAAAGTGTTTGGGCACCTGCCCCCACACTAAGCTGGAGGGGGGCCCTGCTCTCATGGGGCTTCCAGTCTAGAGGGATAGCGTGCTGAGTGATACAAGCCGGGACTGGTGGGGCGCTCAGGCTGCACGTAGAAGACGAACCTATGTTTGGGTGTGCAGTTTTTTCATCTCTGGAATTTTGACATGTGGTGTTTCAGATAATACAGTGGTACCTCGAGATATGAGTGCCCTAACATACGAGATTTTTGAGATACAAGCCATCGAGCGAGCGATTTTTGCTTTGAAATACGAGCAACATTTGAGATAGTCATCGCGCGGATCGGCCGGCTGCACAGGACCCTCCAGTTTACCGCGACTCGAGCGTCTCATAGTTTCCCACGCCTCAAGGTTATGGAACGAATTAAACTCGTATCTCGAGGTACCACTGTACTTGGGAGCAGAGGCTCAAAAAGCACTTTGAAAATCTTACGACCGTATGGTAGGGCCCAAAATGACAACCTGGCCAGGCCTCGCAAGCCACTGTCACTGCCATGTAATTAGGAGCGCTCCTTCTGGTCCTCCCACGCTGGGAGTAGCTCGTTCTCAGGAGAGGGGCTTGAAATCCATGTGACCCCAGAAGTAGGAAGCTCAGATCCCGTGAAGGCAGTGGCACAGCTGTCTCCAGACTTTATGGTCCTTATTTTAAACAGTAAAAGAATCAATGTGTTCTCTGGCATAGTCCCAAGATAACTTTCTACTCGTAATTTACAGAAACTCTGCTTTCTTCTAGGTTTATCGTCTTGAACTAGGTTTTAAACGTAACGAAATTCAACATATGATCACCAAAATCCCAAAGATGTTAACTGCGAATAAAAGGAAACTTACAGAGATTTTTGACTTTGTGCACAACGAGATGAGCATCCCCCACCACATCATTGTCCGCTTCCCACAGGTAATGCACCCGCTCTGGGAGGGCTGTCCTGGCCCTCCCTCTGCCGCTGCTCTCCAGCAGGATGCTGCTCACTCCAAAAATGCCTTGCTGTTTGTGAAGGAACTGGACCAAACGCAGGCTGGTTCTGAGAGTTGTGTGAAAGTCAGTTTCTTTTGCCCATCCTTTTATCAAGATAATACTTTGGAGCAAAAGCTCAAAAAGCACTTTGACCCCTAGCTGATGTGGCTCAGTGGATAGAGCATAAGCCTGTGGACTGACAGGTCCTGGGTTCAGTTCCAGTCAAGGGCACATACCAGGTTTCAGGCTCCATCCCCAGTGGAGACCAAAATGATTCAGTGATTCTCTCTCATCATTGATGTTTCTTTTTCTTTCTCCTTCTCACTTCCTCTCTGAAATCAATAAAAATATATTTTTAAAAAACATCAACATACCCACATAGATTTGAGTCACCCCAAACTCTAGACTCTTGAAACCCCACTGTAGAACTGTGGCCACTGTTTGGGACTCTTAGACTCCTAGAATCTGGGTGGTAGCGCTGGTGAAACAAAATAAAACGTATCAATGGGAAATACACTGACAATAGGCTGTGAGGAACCTGAGACAGAGACTAGGTTTCTAACAGGTGCGCTTCAAATTCTGGTGAAACTCATTGTCTCAGGCAAATAACAGTTACCGTTGGCACAGCAATTTTATGATTAATTAACATGGAAAACAATTATAATTTAATAGGTCTGGTTAATTTGTCATTTCAGAGCAGAATGGTGGACAGTAAAGGATAATGGCATGAGGAAGTTTCTCATTAAGGAAAGACGTTATAGTCAGGATCCCATAAAACTTTGTCTCCCCACTCCTTCTGCCCTTCTTCTGAGTCAGAGCTGGAGTCCACATCAGGGAACAGAATCAGTAGTTCTCAGGCCTTTTTTTTTTTTTTTTTACTCCCTGATAGTTTAACATGTTAAGCGCCCTATCAGTCACAGTGACTGACTATCCATCCAGAAGACAAAACAGGCTGGGCGCTTAACGGGTTAATGGATGATTAACAGAATGAAATTGTCCTGTCTCTGGATTGATTCGTCAGTGTTCTTTGACTACAGTGTAGCCCTTAATTTTTTTATAATGGTTCTGTGTGTAAGTTTTGAGTCCCTTTTAACCATGATTTCTTAGTGGAAGCTATAAACCTTGGGCATTTATCAGATTTACTGAGCATGTGGTCAATACATTGGTTAGCCTATTAAAATTTTTAGCCCTATAAATATTTTGAAAGTTCATCTTTCAGTGCCTAATTTTTCAAAA